>JANZXV010000211.1:21391158-21403980 GCA_027576455.1 Erythroxylum roigii | reverse complement strand
TTATTCTTATTCTTATTAATTGTTGTTATTTATGTAATTAATTATTTATGGATTAATAATAATAATTATTATAATAATTATAATTATTATTAAAGAGTACATTTTGAAGTAAAATTCTAAACATGCATACAAAGTCAAGAATGACACTTATTTTGAATAATTAAAATCTATCTAAAGTGACTTTTATTTTGAATAATATTATTTTTTAGTCAGGGGTAAATGTGTCATATGAAATAATTGAATTCAATTACAATCTTATTGGATTTGTTCCAAATAGTGTAATTGAATTCAATTCTAATACTATTTGATTTGTTCCAAACAGTGTAATTAAATTCAATTCTAATATTACTGGATTTATTCCAAATAAAATAAAATAAATTCAATTCTAATTTCATTAATATAATTGAATTGAATTTATTCATCGAGTTTCAAACAGCCGGATAGTGTATGCATGTTTTAGTTAAATAAAACATACCGGGAACCGTCAAAGGTTAGCTAAACTGGTTGAAAGCTAGAATAGGTACTTAAAATTTTGTTGTGACCCTCAATGAAAAGCCGAAAAGGCGTCACCTTTGCTCGTAAACACCGCCAAATCGGGTTTGATTATGAGTCTATGACATCATTAAGCCTCTCACTCGGTCATCAAAAAGTCGCCAGCAGATACAGAATTTTCAGAAAACAAGCAGCAAAAAAAAAAGGGAGACAACCCCACATCTCTTTCCTTTGATCCTTTCGCCAAAGAGCATTATAGTTATCCTTTTTTCCTCTTTTCATATCCTTTTATTCATCAAAGCACAAAAACAAAGAAAAGAGAAAGGGACCATTTTCGCTTCAACTTGGGATCAGATTCTGCTTCCAATCCTGTTAGCCCAGAGGATAAGCAAAAAGTAAAGACTTAAGCTTTGTTGAATTCCAAAATTAGACCTCTTCAAAGTCAGATTGTCTTGAATGTCTAGGTCCAAAACTTGGCCTATCCTTATTCAACAAATCCCTTCAAAGAAGTTAGATACTTCCCCAATGCAATAGTGAAGAAAGCAATGTATAAATTTATGGGGACAAAGACGTGCTTTTGTATTACATATATAACTAGATCTGTTAAGCGTGTTTGCCATATTCTTTGGTAGAATTCTTTAACCTGTAAAAAATCTTTTGAGGATGAATAACGGTGGCGGATCATCCCATAATCGGAGCCCCAGAGAGTTGGCATGCCACGCGGGGGCCGGCGCCGCCGCAGGTTAGCTTATGAAAGTTCGGAAACTTTTATGTTCAGTTGTTATAGAAATTGTAAAAGTTTTGGTTTCGAACCCATTTAACGGGAGAGCTGTAAGTTAGATTACTTCAACTTCTTTCTCTGGGATTTACTTTTGTAGATTGATTGATTTGGGTGCATGCAGATGCACTTGGCTTTTTCAGTTCTTTTTGAGAAACAGTATTGATCACGTGCTTGAACAATGGTTTTAGGCTTATGATTTCTCTGGTGGGGCTATTTGCAGGTGCTATCGCAGCGACTTTCGTTTGTCCATTGGATGTGATCAAGACGAGGTTACAAGTGCATGGCCTGCCAGAAGGGACTAATTCAGGTTGTTGTTGTTATTCATTCTGTGCCTTTGATTGCTATGCTTTTTGTATTGATGGACTTGATTGATATAGTTAGTTGCATTTCTTGGTACTGGTTTTATGGTCTGCTTTAATATTGATCTAAGGCTGGGGAGGTTAAGAAGGATGGAGTATGGGCTGCTTGTTAAGTGGTTTGCTTTTGTAATGCTAAAATGCACGCTGTTTTCATGTTCTCACAGTGATTGCTGGTTTCATTTGTAGCTGCTATTTGAATTAAGAATCCTGGAGTCAGATCTCTAGCCACTGTGATTCCTTTCCTCCTCCCTTTATAAACCAGCTTTTTTTGTCTTTCTGGATCTGCCATTCAATTATCATTAGTTGTAATTTGGCTCTGCATGAAACAGAATTGAGCAACATAGATTTAATTCAAGAGATGAACTCCTGATAATGATATTGTTTTAGTAGTGAATGGATAGTGCATTCTTACTAATGATATACTTCCCTTAAGAGTTTTATTTCTTTTGTCAAAGTTTAGGTAGTGTCATCATCACAAGCCTTCAGAATATAGTAAGGGTTGAAGGTTTCAGGGGACTTTATCGTGGGCTGTCTCCTACAATATTGGCGCTACTTCCAAACTGGGCTGTAAGTTTACCTTTGTTGTTATTTTTCTCATGGAAAATGCTTGTAGCATATGTGGGGCTTACGGCTGTATTAATAATCCCATGGGCATTTCTCTAACTAGGACCTCAGATATTCACTTCCTCCCTTCAAATTGGTTTGACCTAACATTACCTCTCTTTCTTCCTTTGCCAAATGTTTAAATAGAGTTTCTGTGGAAATCTCATGCTAATTATGCTCCTTACTGATCACTTTAGAAGGGAAAGGTATCTTTAATATGTGAACTGACGTGAAACACTATTCCAATAACGAGCTATAGTCTTCTGTATCTTATGCAAAGGCACATCCTGTGCATACTTTTATCTGGCCACCAATTGAATCTATTTAGTTTTTATTTTGAGGTGATTTGGACTGGTAATTGATGAAGCTGACCTTTTATTACAAATTTGCGGAAAGGTTTGTAATGGAGGCTTTACATTACCTGCAGCATTGAAGAGGATAACGCTGAAGAAATGGAAACTGTTCTTAATTTTAGAATGCTAATTGCACATTATTTTCTCCTGATGTACTAGCAATCTTTTGGAAGGTCAACTGCTTATTGAGGGAATAGGTTTTGTCCGGAATTGATCTGTAGAACATTCTTAGGATGTGTTCCATTTTTGAAGGAAAAACAAACTACTGTCTGACAGTTTTTATATTTCTCCTAGTGACAAATGTGCTCATTTGATTTGTAGGTGTATTTCACAGTTTATGAGCAACTTAAAGGCCTTCTCCTTTCACATGGTTGGTTTTTGCAGTGTCTATCACTTGAGAATAATGCTCATGTTCTCCATGTTCACTTAGATACTTGCTACATTAGCATTGTCTCTGAACTACAGTTGTTTCAGATTTTGCCAGATTTCTGTTTGTGAGAAGTTTTAATGGGTTTTTATTGTCATATGACAGGGGACGGGAGTGACCAACTCCCCATTGGGGCAAACATGGTGGCTGCTGCTGGTGCTGGAGCAGCCACAGCAGTTGCAACAAATCCATTGTGGGTTGTGAAAACCAGACTCCAAGTAAGTCTCTGTTATCATAGTATTTCTGATAAATGTGTTGCTCAGAAGACATTTTTGTTTCAGCTGAACAATGCTGGTTGTCTGGGTAGATGATGGGTAGCTTTAAATCTTGTAATAGCTTTCAGCTGATTGACTGTTATAATTCTGTTCCAAGAGATTGTAATGTGTGAACCATAAATTCTGGCCTTGTGGTTGCGGGGCATCAAAAAGAAAGAGTTACATCCTCAGATATATGTTTCTCTTTTCAGTTCCTCATGCTAATTGATTTAAATATCAGTTTCTTGAACAAGTTTTTGAAAGAGATCTCACTGTAGGACCATTTTGTGATTTGTTAGTTTTTACCATTTTTCTGGTGTATTCGAGGATGTGAGTATTGTTTCCTTATAGTCGAAATCAAGTAAGCTGGCTGAAGAACTTTTGAACAACTCCCCATCCATAGTCTACCAAATCATTTGAGCTACTGCTGGTTGCTTAGTGTAGGTTTATATTAGACTAACAGGCTCTCTATCAGCCAGTATGCATGTGAAGATATGAAAATTAAGATTTAGATTTGAGATATTTTGCGGTGTGAATTAAAATTTTTAAATAAATGATATTCAAAATGCAAGGCTGAAGAAAGTTCCCATTGTTTGATTATACACTACCCCATAACAATAGGTGTTAATGGCTTTAATGTTTCAGCTTTACTAACAGGATTTAGCAGCTACAGATTTTCACAATATGTTATTTTTAACTTCATGCAATCAATTTAAACTGAAATGCTGATCTAGATTCCTAACATCAACTTATGAATCCAAAAGCAGTTGCAGTCCCAGTACTTAATTTCTATTAGAATTGTAGTGCAATTTCATAATGCTCATTTGTGCTTTGCTGATGAATTGTCTTGGTTGGAATTAATTGTGTGGGATCATTAGAAAGAAGTTTTTTTTGTTCCAAGGCCCGAATAGACAATTTAAAACTATACTTGATCGGATACCCTATTTATTTGGTGAATCTTCACTCTACCCACATAGGCACACGTACGTTCCATCATAAACTTTATCTATTGCTAGAGAATTCTATCTTGCAAGAGCTCTGATTTGCTGCTCAACATGGACAACCATGACTACTTAGATAAAATCATACTATAGGACTTGGCATGGCTTTGTTTATAGCAGCATGTGGTTTACTATATGCATGTAACATCAATTATGATCAATAAAATGTTACTAAATCCCTGTAGAGAAAGGAAACTCAATGAAGACCTTTTAACATTATCTTCTTGTATTTGGTACTTAGTAACTACACATTTTCCTAACATGTCTTCTTGATCGCCCTCTTTTCCTGTCTATTGTCAATTGTAGCATCTAAAGCACATATGTGCCAAAGGTGAATGGTATAACTAGGAGAGGAGTTGGTGCCTGATGTGCACTGGAAATAAAATCATGTTGGGAATTTTCTGATAAGCTATAGTGCTTCTGAAGATTTTTGGAATTCCTTCTGATATGCGCATTCACAGTTCTTAATACTTCTGATATCCATACTTTGAAATATGATTTATACAAGTCCAACAATTCTGCTTGCCCGTCAGCTACATCTGATGCAAGTCTTAATCATTTCGGTTCCATTACTGACGTTAATGAAGATTCCATCTCTTTTAAGACTCAAAGAATGAGACCAGGAGTGGTTCCCTACAAAAGCATAGCTTCAGCTTTGAAAAGGATTGCTCATGAAGAAGGCATACGAGGGTTATACAGGTAAGCATTGAACATGAGCTTTAACATAGACATGCAGATTGCAATGGTAATGTTCATATGCATGGGTTCTTCAAAGCTCCATTGCTACAATTTTCTATGAAAAAAATTTGCTCTTTTTTTTTTCGGGAATTCATAACCACTCCTGGTTTGCTACAGTGGCATAATGCCTTCCTTGGCTGGGATAAGCCATGTTGCAATTCAATTTCCGGCGTATGAGAAGATAAAGTCTTACATTGCCAAGAAAGGTAATAGTATAACATGATTTGGTTATTACTTCTTGACTCCAAGATTTGGATTTTGAACTGTATTGATCATATTGTTCTGAATCTCTTAGAAAATACAACGGTCGACAAGCTAAGTCCTGGAAATGTGGCTATCGCCTCTTCAGTATCAAAAGTATTTGCCTCTGTATTGGCTTACCCACATGAGGTATGTTGTTGGATGGCTGTTCTCTTCTGATAAATTACAGCACAGTTCTCTAGCTCAAGTCGTGGTGCAATTATAATCGGTTAACTTGATAACCAGGTTGTACGATCAAGGCTTCAAGAGCAAGGACAGAACAGAAACGGTGTCAAATACGAAGGAGTTGTTGATTGCATTAAGAAGGTTTTCGTGAAAGAAGGTTTTCCAGGATTTTATCGCGGCTGTGCAACTAATTTGATGAGAACTACTCCCTCTGCCGTCATTACATTTACCAGTTACGAGATGATACATAGGTTTCTGGAGCATGTCCTGCCTCGGGACAAGAATCATTGAGAGCCAGCGTAAATCTGATGGCCACATGGAACCTCAACAAGAAGAAAGGGGAAGTGGGATGGAAAAACAATAGAAGTATTTTTGGGCAAGCACAAGACCAATCAAATAAAAGACCTTCCTCTATGCAGCCTATTGGAGCAAGATGTGGTTAACAGCAAGAAGCTGACTTCTTGTTTGAAACTTGCACTGTTTGGGATATGCTCAACAGGTGAAAATAGATGTCAAGCTTAATAAAACAGAAGAAAGCCATTTTGTTTTCTTCCAATGTAGCATTCTTTTCGCTTGCACTTGCGCTGCTCTCACTTGAGTTATCCGGGCATAATTAGCTTGATCAAGTCTAGTTGGGTCACCAAAAACGTTTTGTAAGTTTTTAGGTGCAAAATTTTGTATTGGGCTAGAGCCAGGTGAAGTATGGCAGTGTGCCTTTGGTTCAACTGCCATCCCCTCCATGTATAATGGCTGCGTTTAGAGCCCCCAGAACGTCGAGAAAAGGCATAACGTTTTTTTTTTTAATTTGAATAATTATTGATTGAATTGTAGCAAAGCTAGCCCAAACATTACAATGAGTTCACCAAAACTTAAGTCAAAACAAATTATAAAGACTGAAGAAAATTAAAAGAATTTGTTAAAAATTTCATTTAGTCTTCATTCCTAAGGTTAGAACATATTGGTCGGATTTAGCTATCATAGTGGGCAGGATCTAATTAATAGTATCTTCAGCTAAGTTGTACTTGTTAACTTCTTCATTTCTGTAAATCCTCTTGTTTCTTTTCTCTTCAGTATGGCGGTGAAGGCAGTTTTATATATTAGGGCATCTTGCAAACTCTGATTAGCAGTACAAATGATCCAATTTAAAGGTAAGGTCCAATCATAATTAAGGTAGGCTTCGAATATCAAATGTAAAATTCTACTTCAAATCGTTTTGGAGTATCTGCATTGGAATAATAGATGTCTGTGATCCTCTTCAATCTCTTTACAAAGCATACATATTGGGTCATAGGTACCAAATCATTTGTGTTTTTGTACTATCCTGTTCTTTATTACCAACCATTTGAAAATATAGGTTTTTTCATTAAGGGAACATTTCTAAAGGAGGTTGAACCAAGGAACATTCTCACCTCCTTCCTGTAAAGTCTTATAGCAAGATTTGTTAGCAACAATACTTGAGGTATCTAAGATCCAAGTTATTGCATCCTGCCTATGGTTGCTAATAATTTGGGGTAAATATTGAACTCTGTTTCCGGAGCCCAACTATTCGGAGTCATAAAATGTGAGTGGGTTCCCTTGTAGGGTTATTTCAATGAACCCTCATTAGCCAACATCTCACAAGGGTGAACCCTCATTAGCCAACATCTCACAAGGGTGTTGTGCCCACACCAGTCAATCCCTAAAATTACAATTTGATTTTTTCAAAGCAATTGTAGCTCTAAGTCTCTAGTTTGTTTTAAAGCAAGAATCATCTTAATCGGAGCTCTATAGATCAAGATATGCTTAAAAAGCCAAAGTGTGATCATACCTCAATCATGCTCTCCCAACCGACCCCTCACTTTATCTCCATCAAACTTTTTCAAATCAACTCCAAAAGATACCAATTTTTATGGAGAGATAAAACATATGTTAGGAATCCATTGGCTCAAGAATCACTTCATTTGGAGGTCAAGTGAGGAAGTTATGCCTGAAAGAATCAAACATGTTTATACCCTCAATCATATTGTACCTAACTTGGCGCAATTGCTATAACTTTCAATAAAGATGTAGGATTAAGTTTGTTCTTGAACGGTTTGAAAAAAGACTTCTAGATTTACAACTTTTATGAAGACCACAAAGTGAGATCTTAACATATAAAGGGTCAAAAATGCAATTTATTGCGAGTGTACAGGGTATGTCTGTTAAACGGACATACATGTTCGCCTAACGGACATACACGAGGTTGGGGGTCATTTTTGACCCGAAAAGGTCCGTTAAACGGACATTGGCGATGCTGGGGTCACTTTTGACCCGAGAAGGTCCGTTTAACGGACCTAAATTCCTTCTAACAGATATAGGTGTTCCCCAAACTCCTCCAAAGCCTCTCCAATGCTTCCTACATCCAATCTAACATCATATTCACTCATAATCTTTCCAAATTCAACTCTTCTAGTGCAAAATCACTTCATATCAATTCAAACACCAAATTTATCTCATAAAACTCTCTATTCTCAACCCATTTAGGTCATCAAAACCACAATTTCCTATCATTTCCCATAGTTGTCCTGTACACATATCCTATGCAGCATCATAACTTGTAATGATCATATCTTTCCACTCCGATATCCAAAAATTACAAACTTTATATCGTTGGAAAGCTAGAAAGATCATTTACAACTTCCAAACAGACAATTTTTTACTAGTTCAACCTAGATTATTCCAAATTTTCCCTTGAATTTAGAACACAATTCCTACCCTTATGAAAACTTGAAATTAGCAATGTAAAGACTTGAAAAGCCATAAGCAAACATAATGTATATGTATTTCATTCACATTAAAAAAAAGATTTTACAATGCTTTAGTGGGCATTTCGAGCCATAATACATCATAACCCAAAAATAGAAAGCTTACAAAAAACTAGAATCGTTCAAAATGAGCCCTGTTTTACATAATCTAACTTCAAAAACAAAATATGCAAATTGGAGTGATGCCTTGACTCTTAACTCGATCACTCGATATCTTGTTCATTGCCTGAAAATGGGAAGGAACGGGGGGTGAGCTTAAAGCTCGTGGGTAACAATTTTATAATCGGTAATGAACAAAAATCATTGAAAGCCTTCATGTTCACAGCAAATTCTCATGAAAATCCATAAAACATATATTTATCAAATTCTCAACTTGTCAAACCAATTCACAACTCACATAAGTCAAGCATTTATCAAACTTGCCAACACATAAGCACATCATAATGGTTTGGGCAGATCCATAAATATGACGAACTACACAATTCTACTTAATGGTTTTGTGTAGTCGTAGACTTGAGGGAGTCCATGAAGGAGCCCCGTGCCACAAGCGGACAGGCGGGAGAAGCCTTAACTTGGTTAATGTGCACGTGACATTCTTGAATAGACTACACCAAACCCACATAACATGTAATTCATGAACTGAAAACATTTTTCCCAAATGGCACATTTTTTGAAACTTGTCTTTCATGAGCACGACATATTTCATATGCATTTTTATCATCATTTCATAATTCATCATCAAAATTCATACACCAAAACATAAGCACTTTCACAAATCATTCAAAAGCAATAAATGCAACATTTATGAAGTAATTAAAATCATTTTACTTTCTTGATTTGGACAAAAACATCAATGGCTCATTACTCAATTATAAACATGAAACCCACCTTAGTTTCCTTGCTTGAAAACTTGCTCAAGGATGTCTCTCCTTTTGTTCCTCTTGCCTCTCTTGCCTCTCTTGCCTCCCTTCAACATTAGCAAAAATCCCCATTCAAAATGAACTCCAATTGGAAAACCCAAAGAAACCTATGCATGAAATTGATCCTAGAATATTTATACTCGTGCATTTCCTAAGCTCTTTGAACCAAATCCCTTTCAAAAATCCAAATATTAAAACATAACCTTACCTTGAACCTTCACCAAACAATAAGTTCCTTGCTTCTAATCGAAGCTTTAATCTTCCTCTTCCTTTTTCCCTTCTTGCTCAACCCCAAAATCTCTCTTGAAGGCTAAGAAAAATTGAAACCTAGGTCAACTCCCTTTTCCTCTCAACCCACGACACTCTTTCTCCCTTCTTTCTTATTTTTGTGCTTTCTCTCTTCTCTCTTTTCTTCAATTTTGTTTTTGCTTCTTCTTCAATGCAAGACAACCTTTTCTTCTCCCTTTTATACCCTTAATGAAAGCACAATGTCCATATTGTCCTTTCTTTAATGCTTTAAGATTTTACAACTTAAGTGATCTTCCCACAATGCTCCCTATAAAATCTTACCACCCTAACCCTTTAATTTAATTAACCTATGTCATATAATCTACTTGCATTAACACGGCCATTACTTGAGCTCACATCTATGACTCAAAGGTTCACGGTTGTGACTTTTGCCACCTGAGTGCCTGAAACCTAATTTTTAGTATAAATAAAACATTTGACAACAAAAAGAAAATGAATCGTTTAGGAATCATTTCGAGAGCAAAATGAAGGGCAAAGCATGCAAATTTTGGAGATCCATGGAGGGCTAAGCTTCCCCGTCCTAATTCAAAGGTGAAATTGACGCCGAAGACACATTTTGGGCCTCCCTCTATTGTGTTTGTTGTTCTTTCTGCCTTAGGAATTGATTATATTATCCTATGTTTATTGTTTAGGTGTTGTGTAAGAATGATTGAATGCTTATTTGATTGCTAGAATCTTGAATACAATACATAATCGTGGTGTTTGGGTTCATTTGTAACAGCTAATGGTGTTAAATTATTAGGGATAACATAACGTAAGTTATATGACCCGAGCTTGCGTGGTTATTGCCTATACTGATCTGTTTTCCCTATTCGTAATGCGACTGTCTGACTAATCTAGAGAGCTTGAGTTGTTCGATAGTTAGGTTTAATTAAAGAGCTTGTTTTAATTAAACATGACCTAAGGAGAAACTAAGATTAACAGAACTTCTTGTTAATCTATGATCAATCGTTGCCAGAAAAGGTATGAGAATAACAAAACAATGAAATATGCTTATTTGTATGTAAGCTGAGATTAAACTGAAGACCATAACACATTCATCATTTTTGAATATTTTCTTTAATTTGTTTTTGTTAGTTTAGTTTCATTTTAATTTCTTATTTGAAAACCAACAACCTCCTCCTCCCCTAATAACCTAAACACTAATTATTTTCATTACAAAAGGTTTACACACACTCTCTGTGGGATCAACATAAACTAATCACTAGCTATAGTTTTAAATCTAGTCATTTTGTGTAGTATTACCAGATTTTGGGTATATATTTATGTCAAGTGATTAAGAGAAATAAAGAATTCCTTTGAAATATGTCATTTTTGTTCTTGTATAACTTATGGTTGTTTTTAGTTAAAGAGTTAATATTGACATTGATACCACTGAAAGTAGTTTTTCTTCTTTGATTTTTTTTAAAAAAAAAAGAGAAAATAGGCTTTAAATTATGCAGTGAGACTTAAAGGAGTGAAATAGATTAAAGAGGATCACACCGTTATGTATCACTTGTGCATCTCTTTTTCTTTATTTTTATGAAGTTATATTATTGTAATTATATGTCTTTTATCATTTACATTGATTTGGGAATGTATAGACACACATGTATAGTGTTTTGTAGCCAAAGAAAGCGTTTAATTTCAAAACACTCAAGATTACTCAATGATAATAAAAACGAGAGGAAGGACTTCGATAAAGGTTATAGCACATAATTTCCTTCCTAGCTTAGTCTTGATCATAAATAAGGTGCAAGATAAGGCATTATTTATCAAGCTCGTGACTAGAGGAGCATTTTAGGAAATTGTGGTATCACTTGCGATAAGATTGCCCCTATACTATACCTGTACCTAAATATTTTCTACAGATATTGTTTATTCATAAATATCCTAATTTTAAAACAAATTAGAAAGCATGTAATTATTAGAAAATAATAACCTAGCTAAAAACTCTTTTTTCAATTGACGAAATGCTTGCAGGTAAAGCAAATATAATGATAAATGCAATTCTTTTAAACAGACTGACCATTTAAATAAAAAGCATGAATTCTCTATGTTGACGAGGACTGAAATGCAAAATGAAAGTCAAAGAAGGTGTGAATTATGGAGAGTTCGGGGACGTACGACTACGAGGGCATAATAAGTTAAAATTAAAATATGAAGGCTTTGTATCAGCGAGGGGGTGGGGTCTGACGATATCAAAACAGTGCGTTGGCTGCCAGTGCTAGCAAGGGCCTAGGTATTTAAGGTCGGAGACGGCATGTCGGCTTAATTCTTTGAATGCCGGACCGGACAGCCACTGAAATTGTAAGGAGGCAGTTTTGGATAGGATTAAAGGGCCACGTGGCCTTTACAAGGTAGAAAAGGGCAGGTTGTCATCAATTGTGCTAGCTACCCTTTCGCCCACCAAGTCAACCCGTCGATCTGGTGGGCCCATTATGTATATATATTTTATTTTATACACTTTTCTTAATTTTTTAAAACAAAAGGAATGTATTAATGTAAAACGTAATTACTGTGAAGGTCAAACGTAGCAACAAAAAGACTAGCCAAGAGCATTTATGATTATTGATGTTTGTGGATGCTTAAGTATCCATATATGCAGTTTTATTATAACTACCGGAATGTGATTTTTATTTCCTTTCATCGAGTTCAATTATTGACCTAGTTCCTTTCAATTTTTATTTTTGACCTAAAAAATGAGAATGAAACGAAAAAAATATACAGGAGAAAATTCATTTGTTTTTCAAAGTAATTCATGTTAGTCTTTCCTCCTAAAATTGTATAGAATTGATGAATAGATTATAACGTAAATAAGGGAAAAGTTATTACGAAGGGTCACTCCTTATGATTATAGAGCATTGATTATCATCATTTTTTGTGAGTGATTTCTTCTAATTGTTTATGTTTTATGTGATTTGTGATGTGAAGGCTTAAATCTCAGCTGTAAAACAGAGTTTTTGCATTAATCATAACTAATGATACCTAATTTTGAGTGAATGTTAATTTATGCATTGGATACTCCAATTAGTATTTTCCCTCCTTCACTAATTTTGCTGACTTTTAAGCTACATGATCCAAGTACTTCTCACCTTAAACTTTGGCCCTATTAGAACTTTGAAAAGTCTTTTGATTTATGCTTATACATGTGAATCTTTAGCGGTAGAGAGTTGAAATGATATAAAAAGTTATGGAATGTCTTGATTATGAAAGGTACTTGAGTATACCTATAGACTTATCTTATTTTTAAACACAAATTCAAAGTCGACCCCTAAATTGCTTAGTTCTATCTGTTCTTAGAAAATATGAAAAAGTAGGAAGTGTTTTGTTTTTAATTTTGATTTTACTTTGCCCGAGGACAGTTAAAAGCTTGATAAGTACTTAATTATTGATA
>JANZXV010000211.1:21374764-21391058 GCA_027576455.1 Erythroxylum roigii | reverse complement strand
GTGATGTGAAGGCTTAAATCTCAGCTGTAAAACAGAGTTTTTGCATTAATCATAACTAATGGTACCTAATTTTGAGTGAATATTAATTTATGCATTGGATACTCCAATTAGTATTTTTCCTGCTTTACTAGTTTTGCTGACTTTTAAGCTACATGATCCAAGTACTTCTCACCTTAAACTTTGGCCCTATTAGAACCTTGAAAAGTCTTTTGATTCATGCTTATGCATGTGAATCTTTAGCGGTAGAGACCTGAAATGATGTACAAAGTTATGGAATGTCTTGATTATGAAAAGTATTTGAGTGTACCTATAGACTTATCTTATTTTAAAACTCAAATTCAAAGTCGACCCCTAAATTGCTTAGTTCTATCTATTCTTAGAAAATATGAAAAAGTAGGAAGTGTTTTGTTTTTAATTTTGATTTTACTTTACCCGAGGACAGTTAAAAGCTTGATAAGTACTTAATTATTGATATATTTATCCCTAATGTTTAGCTATTAATGTTATGTTGTGCTTAAAATACTTATTTTAATTCATATTTTGCTTTAGGTATAATTTGGAGGAACAAGAATAAAAACAAGCTAAATCCAAATCCTTGGAGTCATTATATTGATACCCGACCTTATTTGCCTTAGTGAAGTAAGAAGGAGATGAATTAGGGTAAAGGATAAAGAATGTAACAAAATTGAGTTATTGTGACTTACACAGTTGAATATAGGAATGTGTAACTCACTGGAAACGTGTACAAACTTGAAGACATTATTTCAAGCAACCTTAAGACTTACACACCTATATGGGGACTTACATGGTTGTGTAAGTGAATTAAATGGTCATGTAAGTTTGCCTTGTATATCTTTCTAGGACCGTGAAACTCTACAATTTCTACTAAATTATCATAAATGGTCACTTATACGCTCGTGTATCTGACCGTGTATAACTACATAAACCTAATTTTGCACTATAAAAGGGATTTAAAGGCCAAAAAGGGTACGAAGAGATTAAAGACCCAAAAGGAGGCAGATTCCTTTCCTTTTTGAGAGCTATGAGGAGCTAAACTTGATCTTTCCAATTCAAACGGGATATTGAGGCTGACGAACATATTTGGACATTGATTAATCCAATGATGTTTTTTTAACTCTCTTTTGGAATTGACTATGTTGTTATGTGTTTGATGTTTTGGATTTATGTATTAATGATTTAGAAAGACTTATGAAATTATTCATGTATGGATTTATTGCCAGATTTCAATACATAATCATTGTGCATATGATTCATTTGTGGTAAAGGTCGAGCATCATTAGGGATAACATAGTATAGGTTAAATGACCCAAACTTATTTTGTTGTTGCTTAGATTAACATGTTTTCCTTTTACGTAAAGTAGTTGTCATACTAAATCTTAAAAACTTATTCTAGGTTGTTTGATAGCTAGACCTAATCAAAGAGCTCTTTCTAATTAGATACAGCTTAAGGGAAAACTAAGATTAACAGATTTTTTTGGTTAATTTATGTTTAATAGTTCAAAAAAAGGTGTGAGAAAAATATAACAATTGATTGTGCACATTCGTGTGAAGGTCGAGAATGATTCACGAACTAGATTCAAAACCCATTGGTTAATTCTAGCTATTTTGTATTGTTTAATTTGATTTACAACTAATAGTTTAGTTTTACTTTATTTTCTTAATTGAATACAACCAACACCCCCTCCCCAATTCTTATACATTGATTGATTCATTACAAAAGCTAAAAACACATTTTCTGGAGATACAATCCTTTCTCACCATTACTACAAATTTAGTTGTGCAAAGTTAAGTTTTATTTTTTGATGTGTTTGATGCACATCACACATCTTATAACAATCGTATCAAAAAAACATATAGGCTATTCAATGTAAACATTACTACAAACCTCTGATGGTGGCGTCCACTACAACTTATCATCCCTTGAACTATAACTATCATATTTTGGTATAAGTCCTTATAGTAATGACTAGGTATAAACCTCTTCCATATCACTAACTTCATCTCTTCCTATGACCCAATAGGCCTTACAACATTCCTACGCCTACTAATCATAATTGATCCCATAAAATACTAACTTAATCCATGGACTCAATTGTTGCATGTTTTACCTTGTTTTTGTTGGAATAATTATGAAAATCAAACACATGTTCTTCCTTCCTCTCCCGCTTCAAGTGTAAATAAGGATTTCTTTCTACCTTAAAACGTAGGGGTTTTCATCTTAATACTACCTAAGTTGTTATCTTTCTTTGATGCAGCCTTTTTTTCCTTCCTAGAACTAATCTCCTCACAATCAAAATTCCCCTCTTCCTCCTCCTCAACCAAATGTCTCCTAGAGGATTTAAATTTAAATAATGATTTTAATTTATCTAACTTGGTGTTCAATGCCTTCAATTCAACTTGGACGACCTCCACAAATTTGAAATAAAAGAAATGGTTTTTCCTCTCTCACTCCCTTACATATTTACATTAGGGACTCTTTAAACACTCATGTTCCACTCAATTTGGCTTTTCATGATGATGTTCTCACCTTCTTGACTTACAACACCAGCTTTCATTTATAAATACTTTAGTAAGAACCAGATTAATGTTCATGCCAAAACAACAAACAACAACCAAATCGAAACAAAATCAGTAAAAATGTGATCAGTCTTAGAAACACATTAAGGTCTTCACGAATAGTCTCCTCTAGCTTGAATTTCGCAAATAAGCCCTTGTAAAGCTTGCTTCATGAGTTTGGTCTTTGATCATGTCATCAGGCTTCCAATTCTTTGGAAAGGATCTTGGGAATGTTTGGATATACGAACTTGACTACCATAATTTCCTCTCCTTAAAAGAATTTGTACTTGAATCACTTGAAACATTATTAAGACAACATGCTATGTGAGTCAAAAGAATCTTTCTCACCATCACCCTATGACTATAAAAAAGAAATGAATTAGTTAGAGGGTAGTAAAACCTTAAGTTTGGCAAAGTTAAATAATCATTAGATGGAGTGTAATGGAATTATCAATGATTAAGAAATTGATTCTGCATTTAATATTTTTATTCCATCTAATTGTTTTATTTTCTTATTTGAAGCATCAGGTGATTCATTGGTCCCAAAAAGACAATATCATAAAGAATGGTGCATGATAGGCAATCCAAAAAAAAAAAGACAAATTTACCAAATCTTATTAAATTACTATACAACTTTGAATATCATTTATGCATTATCAAGTATTCTTAAAAGCTATTAATTCGATAAAATTATTGCTCGACATTCATCATCTTTTTAAAAAGAAAATCATATAAACTATTCACTTAATTTTGGTTATTGCTAATGATTTTAATTACAAGCATATTGATCTCAATCCTAACCTTGGGGATCAAAAATGAATCACATTCCTTTGAATTTGACTTTAAAAAGCAACATTCATACATCACAAAACAAGTGAAATAAAAACAATTTAAAGCAGTTATTACGACTTCAAAAGTGCAACATTTGCTTTCTAATCTTTATTGTGATGTAAATTATTACCTAACTTCAATTATGTGTTTATTTATTTTTCAGAATTAGCAACTAAACTCGTATCTTTACTATTTAATAATGCCTCAAGTTTTTAAGAACCTTAACATAAGCTCCATGTATTTTTGTTTTTAACTAAGGATTTGGACTCATGTTCTCAATGATCCAATCTAAAGTTTAAGACAAAAGAAAAAAAATTAAAATCAAATTTGTTGCATGCTTAATAATTTATTTGAGCTCGGTTAAAAAATTAAAAATGTCTTCTTTTAATTAGATCCAAGCTTAAATTGCTAAAGTCAGACTTATTTGAGCCCTAACTTTTTTAAGCAAAATAATGTCGTTTTGCTTAGAATAGTTAAGTTTTATCTTGATCTGAGCCTGGGCTTAGCTCATAAATCTGTACATTAAAAATACCTAAATTTAGATCCATCGGTCAGTGTATTGTTATCCATATTTCATTGACTCACGACATCCATTAGTTGATAGATGAAACTAAATGAAAGCTTGATGAGGTTAAATCATCACATTCCATTGACTCCTTGAATGATTGTCCCACCATGTTACACGAGGAAGTAGCAACCTAAAACACCTTAAGGCATCTAGCAAGGAAAAACCATATCTCTGACAACTTACGGACAGCAATGGAAACAATTATTATTTTTCCTTCAGCTACATAAATTCCCTCTCTTTATGATGATTCTAGCTCTTTAGTTATAGCAATTGGTCGTATCAAGTTGATGGCTTCAACATACTTCCAAGATGTCACAGCTTCCAAAAGACATCTCGTCTCTCACCACCATCTTAGCATTTGGAATCCCCCAAGATTGATTAGTTAAAGTCTACTACTTTAACTTAATCTCGAGGTGCAAGTGAGTTGGTAAAAAGTTCTCCTGACTTAAGTGAGATCGCGGGTTCGAATCACCCTCATGTATGCAGTCGTTTAAAATTTAGGACTAGATCTTTGCCTCCTGCAAGGGACCTATTCGACTCGAACGAGAATTAATCTAGGTGTGGATAGCTTAAAGGTATCTTCCCATAGTTAAGACTCTCCTAAGACACCTCGTGAAAAATTAAAAAAAAAAAGAAGAAAAAACTCAACCTTTCTCCGAATCTGCCATCCATAAGGCTTTCCTAAGCTATCATCAAAATAAGGCACCAGGTTTCGATGATTACATTACTCATTCTTCAAAGATGCATGGCCTATCATTTGGGCTTGACCTTGTCCTACGAATACAACGTTTCTTCTATAAAGGGAGAATGCTTAAAGAGCTTAACTGTACTCTTATCATCCTTACTCATAAGGGTGCTACTCCTACTATTTGGCAAGACTTCAGATTCAATGATGCAAAAATTGTACCGGAATTGGTACCAATTTTTAAGGTAAAATAATGCAGGGTCAATACGTCAAATATCAATTTGAATATTTTTTTAATTTGCATAGTTAAAATTTTATTATATTAAATTTTATTTTTATTAGTAATTATATTAAATAGATAAATAGTTTTTATCTATTTAATAATAAAATTAGATTGTGAAAAACTAAAATAGAAAACTAATATTATTTCATATGCTATAAAAATAAATCAAACCTTCACAACTATGTTAGAAAAAAAAATCAAAAGTAATATTTAAACTGAAATTAAAAATATAAAAAGAATAAAAGTAACCAAGAAGCATAAAAACTACTTTTAATTATATAAAATTTAGTCTCATACTATAATTTAAATTGAAAAAAATCCAACTTAGTCTCATTTTCTCTCCTTTTCTCTTCATCTTGAGCATGGAATTACTCAGAAACTCGATCTTAGTAAGATTAGTAGCACTTCAGCCTAACTTCAAGTACCATTGGAAATATTAAAGTAACAAGCTAATGCATTTGCCCCATTGACCTTCTACTTTTCTGTCTGTACTTGCAAGTTTTCATCGAAGCTTTATGTATGCTCGAAAACTTATCCGGTCTCCAAGTGAACTGCAACAAGTCTTCCCTTTATGCTTGTACCAATTTCAGCAACCTAGGCTCTCTCCGGGAAGCTCTTAAAGGTTATACACTCCATTCACTCCCCAGTAGATATATTGGAGAGCTAATTATCTCCTCATAAGCTTTCCTTTACAGATTGATAGCTCTAACCCAAAATAAAGACAAAAGAATTATGACAAGGGCTAATCATACCCTCGCTTTTGCTTGTAGGCTCTAGCTTATGAAATCAGTCCTTAGCTCTATGCATAGGCATTAATCTCCCACTTATTGCTTCCATCAAGGGTCATTAAAGCAAGTGAAATCAAGGTGAGGAAGTTTCTTTATTTTAGGAAACTCCCTTAATCATAGTAGAAACAAAGTAAATTGGTAGGATGTTTGCAAACCCTAAGATGAAGGGGAGCTTGGAATCAATCCTCTCAAAACCAAAAAGTGAAATTGTTAGTCCAGAGGATATGGATAGTCTTCAATGACTTACATGCAAAGTGGGTCAAATGAAACACGTATAAATCTTAATGGGTAGAGCTTGTATGAAGTTCGCTTAGACGTGCAATTCCTAAAGATGAAAAGAGTTCATGAACCTCAGGCGTCATTAAAGGGGCACATCATACACAAGATATCAAATGGTGTGTCACAGCTTTGGTGTCGATCTTATTCCAACAGCTACTACCCATTTTATCCCCTAAGCCCTCTCCCCTAAAATCTCTGCCATTCTGCACAACAGCACATGAACAGAAGAGTACTTGGATCTTCAAACAGAAAAGCCTCTGACTTGGCTTAGTCAATGGTCCAACATATAAAAGTAGTTATTAATATTTAAGACATTTCCTCTCCAAAAATCACTCAGTTGTAGACAGAAGTTGTGATTCTTTAATAGTTTAGCATACTCGAAGCTGTTTATTCTAACATTCCATGCATGCAGCTCCCAAATTTGTCTAATTGATCACTCATACTTCTGCCCTAAGCTCACTTGTAGCCTCCTCGAGGAGCTTCTTTCTTGTTTAGTAAAACCTCTGGCTAGACCTCTAATTTTCAATGCATCTCTTTTT
The DNA here is from genome assembly GCA_027576455.1 of Erythroxylum roigii. NCBI lineage: Eukaryota > Viridiplantae > Streptophyta > Magnoliopsida > Malpighiales > Erythroxylaceae > Erythroxylum > Erythroxylum roigii. The sequence goes on along the minus strand of JANZXV010000211.1, from coordinate 21,384,508 downwards.
TACAAAAAATAAAAATAAGAAGTTTTGAGCATATTCTGTATCCACAATCAATTTATTATCTAAGCATAAAAGCAAGTTTTATGATATATTTGCTTGTAAGTTCAACAGAAATAAAAGTAAAAAATGCTTGAGAGAGAGTCTCTCCCCTCTCTCTAAAAAACACCCCTTATTTTCCAAGCTGAACCGTCTCTTTCCCAATTCGGTCACTTCTTTTGTAACCTGCCCATAACACTCTTTTCCAGCCCACGACTTCAACCTGGCAGTTTACAGTTAATTGCACACTGCAACCAATCTACAAGCTCACCCTGTCATAGAGTCCAACCTTCCTTTGTAACAAATCATACAAACCACACAAGCTCATCCTTCCGTGCAACTTCAAACACTGAAACAACCGCCCATCACACACAGGAAGACCTTCCTCCACTACCTAGAGCTCAGTCCAGGCACACTCCATATCAAACACAAAAACTCTAATGAAGTAAGGTTGTAGCAGACCCTGATGCATTTGGAAGGCTTCACTACGTCCCGCCTTTTGCTAGCCAAGATGTAGTTGCACCACCAGACAAGTTCTTAACCAAGTAGCCAAAAAATTGGAATGCCTCTCTAGTTGGAGGATTTATGGACAAGAGACTCTTTCCCAGTTGTTAATCACTGGGCTAACACAAATTGGAGGAAACTAGGGTTGAAAAATTACTGTACCACTAAAGATGAGCTCTTCATTTTTAGATTTGTCAATGAGGATATGGCAAGAAGGATATTAGAGACGGGACTGTGGCACATCCAAGGAAGGCTGATGATACTTCGAAAATGAGAACCAGGTTTCCATCTTGACAGGAATGAGCTATAGGCATTATCAATTTGCGTTGATTTCCACATAATTCCTCTCGAATAATGGTCCTTAGAAGGTATTAAGTACCTTGCTAGCACACTGGGAAGACCTATATCACTGGATGACAATACCACCAACTTGAAGACTTGAAGAGGATAGGTGCAAAAGCATTGAAGTTAAGCTGGATAAGGAGCTCCCTGACGACTTGAACATCAAGAAGCTAATTCTAGGAGACACTTTGGTTAAGGACCATGTAAAGATTACATACCCTTGGAGACCACTAAGGAAAGGGTTGATCAAGGTATGGAGAACTAAAAACAATATTGGTGCTGAAAAAAAAGGTGAAGAGGTGATAGCAACTACTCATGGAACAAATGTTGAACAGGATATTCAAAAGGATCAGGTGGAAGTAGCAGTTACAACTACTATGAAGATGCTTAACCCGGAGAGTGTTATAGAAGAAGAGCTCAACAACATAGAGAAACCTCAAAAGCCAAAGGAAAATGGCAAGGAGATTTTGCAACAAACTTCTGGAGCTCGCTAGGTAAGTCCCACTTCCAATGCTATGACCTCTAAAGAACCTAGTTTGGTAGATGAAGGTCTGGATCCTAGTTAAAGCTATTGCAAGTCTAGGAGAAAGAAAGCTAAATCCAGGCTAAATCCAGGAAGGGATAATGGACTTGATAGTATGGAACATAAGAGGGCTTAATGTCCCCAATAAGCAAAGGACTTTGAAGGATATTTTTATTTCTAAAAAGCCTCATTTTGTTGATCTTGTAGAGACTAAAATAAAAGCAGACACAAGCAACAAAGGTCTGAGTTTTTTGCACAGGAATTGGATTAAGCTTAACAATCATGGTTCAATCCACGTTGTAGGATAATAGTAGCATTTGATCCTAACTATTTTGCATTATCTAATTGTGATCAGTCAGAACAACAAATTCATTGGGAGATGACTATAAGACATTCCAATTGCAAAGTAGCTATCACAGTCATTTATGCAGGGAACTGGGAGTTTTAAAGGACAAATTTATGGAAGGAGCTGCTTAATCTGGCACCTAAAATTGACTCAGCTTGGATACTTGTGGGGGACTATAACTGCATAATGTCACTCAATGAATCCGATGGGATTCCAACTCACTCCAATAGGAAGTTTCATGAATTGATTGAACTAACATCTAGAATTAGTTTGGTGGATCTGAAATTCACAGGACCCTTATACACATGGAGCAATAAGCAACATGATAGAAGGTTCATGCAGAAAAATTGACAAATGCCTAGTTAATGTTGAATTTGAGAATTTCTCAACAAATTCCAACAAAATCATGCACATTTTGGGCCAAGGTTTATATCTGATCATTCTATGATTAAGTTCACACTTGAAAATCACAAAGATACTCGGAAAGCCCCTTTAAATTCTCTACTCCAACACCCTGATATGAAGAATGCAATTACCAACAGTCTCAAAGGACTGAAAGAGGCACCTAGGCATTTAAAATTTATTAGCTTCCTCAAACATCTAAAAACTTAATGCAAATAGATGTTAAGGCACAACTCTGATCCTCTTCAATTTTGTAAAAAGAAAGCAATAGAATCCCTAATAAAGGTCCAAGTAGAACATAGTAGAGACCCTACCAACCTACCAACACAAGCTAGAAGGAGAAGGAAAAGATGGAGTTATTCAATTACTATACCAAGCTGAAAGAATAAAACTCACAGCTTAAACAAAAATCAAGAATACAATGGCTGAAACAATGAGATAGGAACTCCAAATTCTTTCGCACTATAATCAGGGCCAGAAGAAACAAGACAAATATAGTATACCTGAGGGGTCCAGATGGCTTAATTAGTTAATGACCAAGAGAGCATGAAATCATTCACTGAAAGCTACTATAAATATCTGCTTGGAAGAAGTTGCAGGGTTAATTCAATTCCATAAGACATCCGAGGTATCTTAAGGGCACAATCTCAATTCCACAGACTGTAGAACTAACATGGAGAGTCACCCCAAAAGAGATCAGATCCTTTTCTTTTTTCTCTTAACTCTGGCAAAGCCCCAGGTCCAGACGGCTTTAATGCAAAATTCTTTCAGTCCTTTTGGAGCACTACTGGTTCTTTATCCATGAAAACACTCCAGGAATTCTTTGACACCAATTATATGTCTCCTGAGTTAAACAAAACATACATCAACCTGGTTCTTAAAGTTTCTAATCCAACAAAAAATTGAGACCAATTTCGTGTTACAATGTCAGGTAATCGCCAAGGTATTAGCTAAAGGCTCAAGGAAACTCTCCAAAGTTTCATCAATCCCGATCAGAGAGCATATGTCAAAGGAAAAAACATTGGTGATAACTGAATGCCTAACAACGGATATTCCAGCAATAAACATATCAATAGTGTAATGAAAATCGATTTCACCAGGGCATCTGATACAGTAAGTTGGAAATTTATATTGGATGCTCTTTAAACTCTCGAATACCTTCAAAGGTTTGTAGACTGGATCACTGAATGCCTAACAACAGTCTCCTATGCAGTGATAATTAATGCTGAACCATCCAATCTCTTTAAAGCAGGAAGGGGACTCATCCCCATTCCTTTTCACTATCGCAATGGAGATACTGAATAGAATTGCCAACCTTAACATCAACATGAATCCAAGTTTTAAGTTCCATTATAGATGTAAGGAACTCAAGATTTCACACTTGCTTTTGCTGATGATTTGCTAATGTTGTGTAGAGTGGATAAGAAGTCAGTTGACATAATGACAAACTCCTTAAACTCCTTCAAAGAGATTTTAGGACTGGAGTACAACCCCAACAAAAGCTCAATTTATTTTTCATTCAATGTAGGATTTCATATTCTTAAAACTGGAACCCTAAGGCTAGAATCACTTCCTTTCAAGTATCTAAAAGTTCCCATCTCTTCAATGAAAATTTCTTCCAAGGATTGCAGGCCTCTTATCAATTCTATAGAAAGAAGAATCAATTCATGGAGTAACAAATGGCTTTTCTACGAAGGAAGAATTCAGTCATCAATCAATGTGCTTAATAGCTTAAGTACATACTAGTCTACGTAGAGGTGTGCTAAAAAGTATAGACAAGATGATAAGAGAACTCATATGGAAGGGCTCAACAAATTCCTCTAAAGTTCCTGATGTAAAGTGGAGTATGTTGTGTCTTCCCAAGAATGGAGGGGGTTTAGGTTTAACCTCAACCAGAACAAAATCCAACATTACTGGCTAAGAGGCTTTGGCTCATCTGTACAGCTAAAGGCAACCTGTGGGTCAAGTGGATCAATGAATTTTACACAAAGAATGAAAGCATATGGTCCCTAAAAGTTAAAACCAATATGTCTCACACAATGTAAGGAATATTCACAACTATAAGTTTTATGCAGGATCATGTTAAACACAGCAATGGAGATGGTTTGGGAACAAGTTTTTGATATGATAATTGGCTCTCAGTTGGCCCATTATACAAATTGCACGACCTTAGTACACTGCAATCCACTATTCCCCCCTCGACTAAAGTAGCTCAAATGATCTCTAATGGTAAGTGGCACTGGCCATTTCATAATTCTCCAGGCCCATCTAGAGTTATACAACTGTTGATTGTTTGTTCCCCGCAAACAAACAGGAATGATTAGATCATATGGACAAAAGACTCCAAGTTATTCACCACCTCTTCATGTAGAAGACTTACAGGATTCTGGTTGGAGAATTAACTGGATAAATTTAATCAGGGATACAGCAACTCCACCATCAATCTCCTTCCTCTTATGGCTTGCAGTGCTCCAGAAACTTAACACCAAAGACAAGACAAAGCTTGAAATAGAAACTAGAATGTGTGTGTTGTGCAGACTATCTCAGGAAAATCATAACCACTTGTTTTTTTTTAATGCTCTTACTCAAAAAGGTTATGGCTCACCCACTTAGCAATGTTCAGCATTTCTCCACGGTCCACCATCTGTAGACTAGCCACAGATCATCAATTGGACCACAGCACTCAAACTAAACTCCAAATGGGAGAAGACGGTGTTCATTCTCGGGTTAGGAACAATCATACAACTAATATGGAGGACCAAGAACAACTTGATAATTAATTTAATAGAAGAAGCAAAAGACAAATTTCTCCATGAGATGAGGCAATTGGTTATAGCAAATGACTTAAGGGATAGAATTTCATTAATTGTACAACTAAAGCTCTTCTAGATGATTTAGTGACTAGCATTTTGATATTGGCTATCTAGGTTCCTTTCCATTGTTATGTTTATACATTTGCATTACTTAGTTCAAATTAAATGAATCACTTACCTTTCAAAAAAAAAAGTTCAAAAGAAATAATCTATAAGAGGGAACTCCATGACTATGTCGTATAAAAGAACATATGATATGATAAAACTTGTAAGAACGTGTGAGGATATGGACAGTCCAAAAACCAACCTCTAACATCAATACCTAATAGATCAGCTTCTAAATCAACTTGAAACAAAAAAAATTCAACAAACTAGTTCGATTTACTTGGTTAATATTCATATACTGTCTTGTAAGTACGCGGCAGTAAACACAGCCAATGCACAGACAGATAGAAGTAGTAAAGGACCCGCAGGTACAAACTTTTTTGTCGTTGCCAGTCTTATACCTGCAATAGTATCATATCAAACAACAAAGGCAAATGAATCAAGATACAAAACCCTAGTGTATAACAACAGAAACATTAGATAAGCTAAGCATACCGTAAAACCATAGACTACACCAATCCTTATTGACATGGAAATACTCATAATAGTTAATTTGTGAATTGTGTATAATATACCCATTTGCTTGATATACCGCATGCACATAAATTTAGTTCAGAAAATAGTTTTCTACTACATACAACGAAATCTAAAAGATGCCCACACTTTGGAATGAAGATGGAAAACACATACCAAATACAGCAGAGAATAGGAAGGCGGATCCAAATCCAAGTGCATCACCAATAGCTTTTGTCTCCTGTGATTGCATTAGAAAGTAGGCCTACAAAGAAATCTAAACCATGTTATTGAGCAGACAGAAATTCTAGGAAGCAAGAGACCAAATTTTGTTAAATCACTGAGATTAGTTAATCACTGTTGTTCACAGTTCGCATGATCAACATGACTTGATCAACTGATCATCAATATGGAATATGTTCACAAGTTAAAAATACAATTCCCAAATTTGTTCTTCATCATGATAGTAATTTGTCATGATCATATGTTCAACTGGATCACGATTTTCCCACTAATTATCCTTGTCTGAGGAAAAGCTAGAAAAGAAAATTTCTTTTTACCATAGAAGGAATGTATTGATTCCAATATCTACTAAATTAAAAGTGGATTATGGTTAAAAAGTTGCAACCTAGGATATTCCACTGTCTTCTCATGCTCAAAATCTTGGGGCATCTACATTTATTTTTCCATTTTTTTCTTACCAACTGTTTAGAACAACCACATATAAAGACCAAAATACAAAGGCAACAAAGAAAATAAACCTTTTTCTAGATATTTGTTCATCATTGATGACCTAAGCCACTACACATCCTAGGTGGTTATGTTAGGTTGCTTAGAACAATCTTCCCAGAAAAAAAATCATTTCTTAGGCATAGAACAATCTTTGCACACAGCGAAACAGGAAGAGTGATGGAGGACCATCCAATACATTGAAGCTATGGGCCTTGGTGAAGAAAAAGAAGCTACTGTTGATCAAGCAATTGAAGAAGAAATTGGGCTGACTTGTTTTCTTACATTTCAGGCCTCATTGAAGCCATTTGGTGACTATAAGGCTTGGATTCGTGTAGAGCACTTTGATGCAGAATTAGAACACCAAAATGCTGCCCAAGAAGGTCGAGAAGGTCGGCCAAAGTGATCTTATTTTTATCTTTGCTCAGGAATTACTAATTTGGTTTAAATTTACTGATTTTAGTCCAGTTTTGCAAACTTTACTACTTATTTTCAACTATTTACTTTGCTATTTTCCTGGTTTACTATTGTCATTTTAATTCTGAGCTTGTGACTTTAATTATGTGGTTTCAAAGACTTAATTAGCTGTTATTTAGTGTGTTAAATTCGACTGTTATAAGGAATAAGAGAAGTCAACATGTGACTATCCTCATTCTCAGCATTTTCCTTATTTAAGCTAGTTTGTTTCCATTTGGAAAAAAGAAAAAAAAACCAGAAAAGTGAATGAACTTTTTCATGAGATTTTCTCTCATTTGGCAGATCAAGTTCTGTAGGGTTTGATTGATTGTTTTTTGAAAATAATCATTGGGTTTGTTTGTTTGCCAAAAACATTCAATTTGTTCTTGTGTTATGCGATTTTCAGATTCTATCCGAGTTACAGCCACAATTTCCAGTTTATTACTTCATCTGTTCATCGAATTGAAAAACTTCCAAAACCAAGTTTGTTCTTCACATCTTGACTTACAAATCTCCCATTAACGATTTTACCCAGTCCGAATCCCATCCTGATCAAAAACACCCATTTTCTCAACCGTTCTCATTATATCGTCCAGTCCAAATTCCACTCACGAAATCCATTTATCTTTTCACCTGTCCTCCAAACCAAAAAACTTTCAAAAACAAGTTTGTTCTACACATCCAGACCTACAATTCACCTGTTAACCATTTTACCTAGTTCGAATTCCAACCTGATCAAAAACACGAATTTTCTCAACCATCTTCATTCTATCGCCCAATCAGACATGTTCCCAGAAAATTTTCCATAACTTTTCAACCATTCACCTGATTGAGCCGAACCTTGAGACCAATTTGTAGTTCACAAAAGGTTCTACAAACCTGTTTCATTCATCAAAAACAAATTCCTAGCCCATAACCCAAAAATGTCTTTCAAACATCTAGTTCTCAATTCACCCGATAAAACTCAAAATTGTCCACACATCTCCCACAACCACCAGACCAGTTCCATTCATGTTTAGCTTAAGATCTCCATCAAAAAGCGTTCAATTTCTTCCACTTGGGCATCATAAAATTTCACAAGTTGAGAATACAATTTCCAAATTTATTCTACATCATGAAACAAAATTTTCATTATCAAATATGCCACTTTATAAAGAAAAGATAAAGTGAAGTTTTAGAATTTAAAGAATTGTTACTCAAAGTTTAAGAAACAAAACTCTAATCCGTTGGTTTTTTTACTTCTTTACTTCTTGGCTGCATTAAGTTCATTTTAAAAATTAGATAAACTAGGAGTACTCTCAGGTATAAAGGAAAGAGCTGCAGATATTAATTGCTCTGAGAAAACAAGTTCTAAAACCGTGAAACCATATGCTATTATACATTTCTCTTAGGGAAATTTGATTAGTTAATCTCAGTTTCATTTAAGTCTTAATTTTTGAGTAGCTTCTGATTTATAAAAAGAAATTACTGTTATCTTTTAATTTATAAAAAAAAAAACTGTTTTACTCTTCATTTCCTTCAAAAACTACATAGAAAAATAGAAATTTATGAAGTTATATTAATCTCTGCGCGTCTCAGACTGGTTGATTGTATTATCACGTTCTAACCAGTCATAGATTCCGAACAAAGTTCAGTGACAGATTTCCGTGTATCTTTCTCAATTTATGAACTAGGAGACAAATTTCTGTAGAAACTGCAAGTTTCGACAAGTGCAATACAAGTCTAGTGCCTAAGGAATGAAAGGTGTGCCCGAGATAACGTGAGGATAGAATCAGTAAGAAAAACAAAAAATGAATCATAAAACATGAACCAAAGAACTAATGGCAAATGTGCCAAGTTACCGTTGCTAAAACAGTAGCACCTGTCAATCCACCTCCAAGCGACCCTTTGCTCCCCGATCTATTGACTGCAAAAGAGAAAACCCAGAAAGTACAATTAACTCAAGAAGCTATTCCTTGACCGCTTCGAACGTAGATTTAAAGAGGAGCAGAAGGAGTAAATGGCAAGAGTAAGGAGGTGGTACAGGCAAAAAGGCCACCGCTGAGTAGTATAACTCCATAGGCAGCGGATGTTGCTGTAGCGAGATCAGCCAACTTGGATTTACAGGAATGGCTACGCCTTGATCGCACATCGAATTTGAAATTGGACACTTTGACAATCCTAAGTGCACATGTAGTAGAGACGTTGTTAAACGAATGTTGGCTTTGGTCTTGATGGTTTAATGCCCAACACCTCGGAGGTAGCCTTGGAGAAATTAATGTCAAGGAACACAACATCTTCAGCCCTTAAGTCTACGTCCATCCACATTGGCGGCTGCTAGATAAATTGATATACTAAGGAACAGACAAGAAGAGGGCTTGTGGGCTATCTTTGAATCGCTGCCTTGGACCCGAGTAAAAGAAGAGGAGTGCCTTCTTGTAATATGATGTTCTCTAAAATTACCAGTGTTTTAAAAACCGGATCGAATTGGTTGATCGGATCAGAGAATCGATAACTTGGAGCATGAAACAGTCAGGTTTAGCCCTTATTTTTTGTGAATGATTGACCTGTTTATTTTACGGTCGAACCAGTAAAAACCGCTGAACCGATGAAAGAAAAAACCGGTCAATCCATTTAAAATGCATTGATTTTGATGATTTCAATTTGAATGAATATTATGATTAGTGATCTTTTTTTAATCTTTGTGATGAAATATGACTAGTGAGCTTTGATATCTTATTTTATGTTGTGTTGGTGAACTTAAAAAAAAACTTGTATATTTTAAAGTTTGAAGGTTTAAGTTAAATTTACAAAAAAAAACTTGTATATTTTGAAGTTTGGGAGATTTAAGATAGAATGTAAAATGACAAACAACTTTACACTATATTACATTATAAATCCTTTATCTAAACAACATTTCAATATATTACATTATGAACTCTTTCATCCTTCCCAAACAACAATTTTCTAATATTGCATTCATTTACGTTTCATTCTAT
>JANZXV010000211.1:21334003-21349455 GCA_027576455.1 Erythroxylum roigii | reverse complement strand
ACTAACTCTGTGCCATTTGAGAGGTCAATTTCCATTTGTCCTAGGAGTCCACGTTCATCGCTACCCCACCTTGTATCTCTTATTACAAGTAGAATCTTTACTCCTGCCCTTTTTCTATGTAAAGCGAATATTCTGATCATAACCAAACCTAAATGTATATGATCTAATCCTTCCATTCTCAACTTCTGGTAGGATTCTTTTGTTATCATTTTCAATTCTTCTTGGTCCTTTTCTCCTACTATTAGCTTCTTTTCATTAGAATAGTGTTGATATACCTTATAATTTGGTTCATTATACCAAGAATACATTTTACTTGGTTATACCTAAAAGAAATGTGTCAAGAAGCAACAATGCAAAGAGGGTTAAAGGATCTTAACTCCATTTGCACACAAATACCTATTCCAGGGTATTATAAAGAAAATAATAAATATGGGCTGAGAAAAGCAAAATCTTACAGAGGTAAACCACATGATACACATATACGTGTATTCAAAAGAAAGAAACCTTCAAGACAAAAATTGTTGGACTCCAGCCTAACGTCCTGAGACATAAGCCTTGAGCTGAAACCCTGAGGGGTCATTTGCTGTCATTTCATATTGGTTCAAGAATCACCCCATTTGGAGGTCGGATGAGAGAGTTATGCCCTAAACACTGGACCATGATCATTCCCAAAATCAATTTTAACCTCTCTTGGAGCGAATGCCATAACTTTTAATCTAGATGTCGGATTGAGCTCGTTTTTATACCGTTGGAAAGAAGACATCTAGACCTACAACTCTCATGAAGACCAAAAATCCTGATTCAGCCTCTAACAATGTCAAAAATCATCATCTTTCCAGTGCATGTCCGTTAAACGGACATGGCTCGAGCTTTGGAGGCCAATTTGACCCTAGGCTGTCTGTTAAACGGACATGCATGTCCGTAAACGGACATGAAGTGGCCAAAGGGTGTTTGTCCACCCGAGAAGGTTCGTTAAACGGACACCTATGTCCGTTTAACGGATATGAGGACTTCCTAAAGTCCCCATGCCACTCCAAAGCTTGCCCAAAACCTATCCAAACATCATAAACACTTCTAATCTTCCAACATTCATCCATTCCATGCCAAAACACAATCTCTTAATCATCAACTTCAATTTATCCAAATCTCAAACCCCAACTCCAATGATTCAGCAAACTACAATTCCAAAACAAATATTCAAGCATCATCAAACACAAACCTAAACAACCACCTTATAATTAACATGTGTATCTATCCATTCCACATCCATAAACCACAACCTTCATGTCATTGGAAAGATCAAAAGACCTTCCATTACCATCAAGAGGACCACATTCATTGTTTCTACACATATAATGCTAGAACTCCACTTGCACAAACCAACCCACATGAAAACTGAAAATAGCCATGCATACTTGAAAAGTCATGATTTATCATAATGCATAATACTTCATTTACATCAAATGAGAGTTTTACAATGCTTTAGTGGGCATTTTAAGCCACTTACAACATGAAGCAAAATTCAACTTACAAAAGCAACAATTTTCTCAAAATGCATCTAAAGCATTGTTTACAAAAATTAACTTAAAATACAAAAACAAAATAATCTTAGAGCAATGCCTTTAAGCTCATTTCTCGTGATCGCGCTCTTCACCTGGAGATGGGACGGGATAAGGGGGTGAGCTTTCGCTCGTGGATAACATATTTATACTCGGTAATAAGCAGAAAACTATTCAAACATGCTTTTATCATAACAATTCTTACAAAAATTATGCTTTTTCTTAACTTTGTCAAACAATCACAAGTTTCACAATTAAGCATCTTTCAAACTTGTAATGACATATAAACATATAAACACATCATACATGATTTGGTAAGTCCACAATTCATGACGAACTACACAATTCCATAAAATGGCCTTGTGTAGTCGTAAATTATTGAGGAGTCCTAAAAAGAACTCCTTGCCACTTACGGGCAGGCGAGAGAAGCCTTTTCTTGGTCAGCATGCACGCGACAGTTCTTGGGTGGACTTGACCTAACCCACATAACATGTATTTCATGCATAAAGACTGGATTTTTGCCCAAATGGCATTTTCTTGAAATCATGTTTTCATGCATATGTCATATTCTACAATCACATTATCAACTCAAACAATACAAACCATGCTTATTTTACTCAATCAAACAACCATAGGACACTTTCAAAGCAACATGGACTATATTCCAGAATTCTCACACAACAACCAACATAAAGAAATTGTCAAACATTTAAAGCATATTTAAAACTCATTTTCAAAAGTAGTTGGAAATCATTTATTTCATTTAACTTATTAACAGAAATATAAAGATGTAACCCACCTTGAATCCTTGCTTATCTCTTGGTTAATTTGGCCCCCCCTCTTGCTCCTCTTGCCCTCCTTGAATGTCTTCAACCAAACACAAAATTCCCAATTTAATAGGAATCTAAAGAATCAAATTGGAAAACCTAACTAACCCAATACATGAAATTGATGGTAGAAACACTAAACCCATCTATTTCTTATGCTTTTGTAACCAAAACCCATCCAAAAGCTAGAGCTTAAAAACATGACTTACCTTGAATCTTTACCCAACCAAGGGGTTTCTTGACATAAATGAGAGCTTGGATCCTCCTTTATCTTTTTCCTCCTTGGAATTTCTCCAAAAAGTCTTTTGAACTCTTGGAAATCAAAGCCCTAACTCAACTCTTCTTTTTCTCCCTTCTTTCTCCACCCACGACACTTCTCTCCTCTCTCCCTCTCTATTTTCGTCCACTCCCTCTTTCTCACCTAAGCCATCTTGTTTCTCTCCCTTTTATACTCTCATTAATGCCAAAAGTCCCTTATACCCTTAATGAAAAGCCTTGCAATTAAAAGTCTTAAGTGACATGCCCATTTTACCCTTCATGCAACTTATCACTAATAACACATTAATTTCCCATCTAATGTCACCTAACCTTATTAATGCTTCCATACTAATTAATGCCAACTTAATTTAATCTATCAAGGCCTCAAAACCAATCTAATCATGCTTAGTAAAATAAAAAAAATTCAGGGGCCAACAGGCTGTCACTTTCTTGACCCAAATCTAGTTTCTTGGTTAAGGAAGAGACAAAGTTCAATCGCCCTATCAACTGTTGAAGTCGAGTATATATCTGTTGCAAGTTGCTATTCACAGACGTTATGGATCAAGTATCAGCTTGAAGATTATTCAGTTCAAGAAGAGGAGATCCCTATTTTCTGTGACAACACGAGCGCCATTAACTTGTCGAAGAATCCAATTCAGCATTCGAGAGTGAAGCATATTGTGAGTCTACAGTTTGTTGAGACAAAGCTTCAATGGGCGGACATCTTCACTAGACCACTAAGTGAAGAACGGTTTACGAAAATCAGACGGAACCTCAACATGGTAATGATAAGTGACCAATCGTCTAATATTTCAGCAGCCAGGTTAGAAGGACGTAGAAGTTAACTGCATTAGTAACAGTGAGTTACAACTACTAACTTCTCTCACAAGGATGGTTTTGGAGGGAAAAGTTTCATTACCTTAAGAAACTCACCTATTCTAGAACACTCCTTATAACCACAGACCTCTGGAGTTTTACCAAATAGAAAAACTGTTCATCTTACAAGTCCTCTCCAACTTCTATAACCGTCCTTACTTTTTTAAAATAACAAACCTGTGCAATCAGTCCTTTAACCATCACAAGATCAAATGGAGCTATCAATGGTTTACGGAAGATATGTAGATTTTGAGTCCTTGAGAAGAGATAACATGGACGTTCAACCAGAGATTGTCGCAGCAGGATGTAGAAAATTTTTTCAAGTGCGAGAAGCTATATATCAGGAAGAAGTGTATGACTTCTGGATGAATGCAAAGCTGGTAGATAATGCTATTGTTTCTATAGCAGACAGATTGTCTATCATTGTAACGTTGGAGTCGATTAAGAAAGCTATTGAGTGTCCATCTACTGGAGAGAAGCTCACAAGCAAAGCCAGATGGATGGCTAAGTTTAAAATGAAGGAAGAAGAGTCAATCGACAGTTATACGGAGAAAATGATCCAACAGAGAGGAAGACCTCAAGTCTGGTGCCAAAGGCTAGGGTCTTACAAGTAATTTTGTTCAATTGCATTCTACCTAGAGCTGGATCAAGGCAGCTAGTGATGACTTTGGATGAACAGTGCCTATTTTACTTACTGAATCGCCAACCGGTCGACCTACTATTTCTGATTTTTTAGTATATGGTTAAGGCGTTGAAGGATACAAATAGTTATCCTTCCGGTATGTTGCTGACAAGGTTTTTCAGAGATTCTGGAGTTCTTCTAGACAGAGGAAACAGAGTAATATACCATGTTAAGAGTTCTATTAACTCAGCGACTATTGGGAAATTGGGCTTGAAGAATCTGGAGAAAGGAGAAGCAGATTCTCAGACTAAAGCAAGAACTGAGGGGGAGCGTGTTGTGAAGAAGTCTCCCGTAAAAAGTTCTAAGTCTCAATCTAATGAGGCAAAGTCCATGATTGCAGCAAAGAAATCATCTGAAGAATCTGAGAAAGAGAAGTTGATTTCTCGAAAAGAAAGTAGCCAGGTACGAGTTATAGACCAAGGTGCTTTGAAGAGAAAAGGGGAAACACTTCTGAGTAAGATTCCGAAGCAAGCAAGAAGATCACCCAGAGTCCAAACCCTACGACAACAGGAAGAGAAGAAGTCCAGAGATCTTAGTCAAACAGAAGATCATGTGTCAAAAGCACCTAGGGCTACAAGATCTTTAGATTCTATTCTAAAAGAAGATTAAGCCAAACAGGCTAAAGTGGCTGAAAATAAAAGAAAATTGGAGTTTGAGAAACAAAAATCACAAAAAAAACTCTGCTAGTAATTGAGCCAAATAAGGAGAAAAGAGTCATTCAGAAGAAGACTACTTCTACTGCTGAGGAAGTTAGTCAAGAGAAGGCTACTCCTACTGCTAAGAAGGTTATTCCTACTGATGTTCAAATCGAACAATCAGAAGAACTCAGTTTGGTTGCGGTGAATACTTCTCAACAACCACCAGAACTTAGTCTGGAACAGGTGGTTACATCTCAACCTTTGAGGAAAGAAGATTTGAGAATAAGACTGGTTGAAGAACTACAACCTGTGGAGAAGAAGAAGAACACTTCCACTGTCATTAAGGAAACCCCAAGAACGATAGTGAAGGTACACTTTCAACTGATTTTGGTGAATAGCAGCACCATACATTTGTTAAGTGATGATGAGAAGAGTATGTGGGAACGTCTAAGGGATGAAGGAACAAAGCCTTATCCTACGCAAATGACGAAAAAGAAGCATACTATCTTCCCACTAACAAAGAACACGGTGATCAAAGTTGTGCTTGACATTCAAGCAATGCGTCCCATTGTACAAAATGAGGACAAGGTGATCGTGGCTTGTCGTTCGATCCTAAAATCGATCCTTGGAAATCGGTCAAAAATATTAAATCCAAAGATTGCAGTATAATATGCAACCTCGGGTCGTTTCACTTAATTGGAACTGACGAAAAAGGTTCAAAGCTAGCTTATAGTCGAAAATGAAATTAAAGCTGATAAAGAGGGGGTTTTGTATCGTTGATCGAAATTTAGAAAATGAAACTAAAGATAAAAGAAATTGTAAAAAGGTATCTTTGGATTTTGGGAAATTAAAATTAACAAAAATTTAAATAATGATCAAATGAGATAAAACCCTCTTGAAAATGAGCTTAGGCTATCACGGTTCAAAACAAATATCGGGGAGTGAAATCACTAAGTTTCCGAAAGATTAACCTTAAAGGACTCTTTAAGTCCAAAGTTTTAATTAATGAACTCCATTACTTAAAACTTTGTTAAAAGCACCTTAGCGTGTAAAATAGACAAGTCAATGCAATTGGTCAATCGGATCAAACACAATCATCCAAATCAAACACAACTAGGTAGATAAAGAGGATTAATGCAATCACCAAAAGACATATATGACACTTCATAAATTAGACATGAAGGTTCTACATATGACTATGTCCATATCACAAAATATTGTTCAGCACATAGTTAAACTATAACTATGCTAATCTAATCATACCACTGAAAACTCTAACTAAGAGCTTAACAATAATACAACTAAAATTTCAGACAATATTTATTACTCCCCTTTGAAGCCCGTAAACTCAAGCCATCGCTACATCTTCAAGAGGATCGGAAGCCTTAACCACGCATAACTCCGGCGATATCCATCACTGCTGAAATCCCAACGCTAACCATGGCTCCAGAGACTGACGGTGAAGTACTTGGTGATGGTGGATGGTGACCGGATGCGAAGATGATGGATGAAAGTGTCTCTGGTGGTTGCCTAATGTAACTGTCAATATGGCTGTCTTCTGTGTATTCGATGATGAGTGTGTAGCCAGCCGACTCTATGTTATCAGCCCCCCTTTGAAAATGACCTAATTCAGAAATTTATACATGGTGGATATAGGCCGGGTCGAAATTTCCATTTGGAGTCCGGGTTTTCGGGTCAAAACGTGTGTTGAATTGCTTACGTCACGACGTGCTTGATTTGTTCTGTTGGACTCGTCACGACGTGTTAGAAGGCTCACGACGTGTTGACTTCTTAGCATGGTTGACTCCTTGTGTTCCTACAATTAAATCACAACTTGTAGCATCAATTGTCCTTGGAAAAATTATAATGCAATTAATATCAATTTGTAACAATTTTACTAACAATTTACAATTCATATGAGCTAATCGTAGGGAATCAATTTAAGCACAAAAATCAGCAATTAGGAGTCAAAAAGTACTTTAACAATCATGAAAATGCAGCCAATTAATAATGTAAACTTGGGCTCAATCAATCAGCTAAATTCACTACCCAATTATTTCTTATAACTATTGAGATAACTTTAAAGTTAGTAGGAAATGAAAGGCTCAATTTGGAGCTAGTTTTTAATTAATTATCTTGTGAAAAAGATGTACTTTACCATTTTCAATTATGCAATCAATGTCTTGAGTAAGAGAGTCGTTCATCTTCAGCAATTACGTTAGAAATCATAAAATGTTGGTTTTATTTTTTTCCTTCCTATAAGCTTTTGTCTTCTAAAAAGTAGTTATAGATCCACTTTAATATAAGGCCTCCTTATTAGATATAATTCTCTATAATCTTTTATCCGTTAACACTTATTTTGTCACATACACTACTTTGATGCCTAGACAGCTTATTCCTCAAGTTGGCAAATCTTTTCCCTTTCACTTTGAAATGAGTTTTCTTGTTTTGCTATTTTTTCAAAAAGTATGTCATTAATGAAGGGAAATATACACGACTTTTTCTAGGTACAACATAAACAAAAAGTATAAGAATTGAAAGGTTCCTAGTTAAAGATTAAATTAGTGATTTTACTTAAGTAACCATCTAAGTTGATAAAGAAAACATACGCAAAAGGGGGTAAATTGTGTCTAAAAAAATTGCAAGGTACTATCAATTCGATAAGAGCCTGCTAAATAAATTGAGTTTATAGATAAGAAGGGCTTCTTAACTTTTGAAAGGATTTGGTTAATGTTTAAATCAAAAAGAGCCTGTTAATTGTTTGAAAACAAAAAGAGTCTGTTAATTTTCAAAACAAAAGGATCCTATTAATCATTTAAAAAATGGAAGAAGCTTGTTAACTTTCAAAACGAAAAGAGCCTATTAATCATTTAAAAAATTAAAGGAACTTGATAAATTTTAAAAATGAAAAGAGCCTCTTGCAATATTAAAATAGAAGGAGCCTATTTGCAAATTAAAGGCACAAACACTATAATGCGGAAATTTAAAAGTTAAGAAGAGAGAAATAATGATAAGTCGATTTATACTAGTTTGGCTTATAACGAAACCTACATCCAATCCCTAAGTATTCAACTTGAGTATTTCGCTGTAAAAACTCCAATTAATAAATTTTGACGGGCCTCTCCAAGCTCACAAGTACATATTTTTCAAGGTTCTTCAACCTTCCATACTCGTAGTTATTAGTAGTGTGCCCTAGGCCAATGGACATATGTGACTTTTGTACTACCATTATGACTTATTAATAATATATTATGAGGTATTCTTTTATATATGCATGTATATCATTTGTGTAATGTGATTTACATTCTATGAATAGTATTATCCTTATGTCATCAAGTATGTGACTTGATAGTAAAGCCATAATCATTATAGTATTATTCTAAACTGTCCCTGGTCAATCATTATTTGTGGAACAATAATGAATTAAGGCTACTATGTGTTTTGATTGATGATCACGTTTTTCTTATCATGGATATGAGTTATTAAATCAAAAACATAGATATATGTTAGAGAACATATATTGGACCGACCTATAGAGAGAACACTACATGGCTTCATGTCATTAGTGATTCTCAATATTTTTTGACTTTAGTCCTCTGACATGAAGTCATCATGGTTCCCTATACGAGGAATTCAGTGTTTTGACATTAGACTAAGTTATTTTTAACCGAAAAACAAGTAGCCTTATGTTAGACATTAAACAAATCATACGGAGGGATGTGAATGACGTGGATGGGATTTGTACCTCTCTTAAATGAGAAAGGTATCATTTGGGCCTCTTGATAAGTATGACTGAAGAAATGCATGGTCGTGCTTAAATGAATTGATGAGGAGTCATCAGTGTCATTTGTTATAATCAGTCAACTTGGGGATCAAGAAACTATGATTATTCAAAGGTTGACATATACCATGCCTTATGAGTAATCTTGATATCATGCTACAAAGGGACTAAGTTTGTAACCATGGTTACAAGTTAAATCGGATTACCGATCCTCATTTGTTTTGGGTAGTCATAATGTCTTGATAGAGGCTGCTTATGATTTATATGCCTTGATGTGTGATCAAGCCCATTTCCAACATCAAATGAGCCTACAGGGTCGCATATAGAGAGTGATGTGATCTGGGCTTATTCTCTTGGGCCTAATTTATTAGGCATTGAATAAATATATGCGGATACATTTATTGGGCTAGATTGAATTAAGTTGTCAGGTTTTTATTATATGAGATATAATATGGGCCGAAACTTATTGAGCTTCAATAATTCTAATGCGTTTAGGATTATGATGTTCTTATTCCTAATAGGAATAGGAATTAGGTTTTCTATATAAAAATAGAGAAAATTATGTCTCATAAGATGAGAGACGAAAACCCTAGCCACCTAGACCTAGTTATTCGTTCTTCTTCCGATAGAAAAATTGTGCGACATTCAAAAAGGTTTTTAGAGCATGCTAGCACACATTAGCTGCTGCCCAGATCATTCATCCTCGTGTGGATACCGGTAGAGGACATTCGCGCATGGCAGTGTCTACAAATCTGAAAAAGAAACAAATACCAATCCTCGTTAAGATGTAATTTCGTACGTGTTATAATTTTCGGTTATACTTTCTTGTTGTGTAGTATGGTCCATTCCGCTGCATATTGTGAATATCCAGGCCATAGGTGATCCAACAATAGTGTTTAATGATCCTCTACAAGCTCTTAACAAAAATGAATATAGATTTTTCTCAATGTAAGCTTTCAAGGAATAATAATCTCTTTCAAATAGAGTGATTGTACTTTCTACAGCATAAGGTGTTTGAAACTAATATGACCTCCAAGAATATTAATACTACTAAAGTACTTTGAAAATCTGACTTATTCGTAGGGGCAATGACGTTTCCTTATGTAGACATTTTCTTTAACTAGTCGTTGCCTTATTCCTATTCTTAGTTGACTTTGTATCTGACAAGTTTTTTATATGATCTCTGCTGGAACCTTCCAATATTCATACCTTAAGAGAAAAGTTTTAACATATTGTTACAGTTAGTTGTTCGAATTATGTGATTAGCAAGATCATTTTGGATATTATATAATCATTTCTAATAAGGTAAGTTCATTAAGAAGGTTCCTGTAAGAATGGAAGCATTTATCCATTGATATCATTCCTTTTTAAGAATTATATCGTTACCTATACTTGGAAATAAATCCAAATTGAATTTTGAAATATTATAGAGTTATCATCAAAATAATTAGTAATAAACCTTAAGATAACAATATCCCCCTTTTTGATGATGACAAGAAATAATAGATATATTTTCAAATTTCAAATAACAATAAAGGATTTTGAAAGATATTTGTAACCTTTACATGTTCTTACTCACAGTCCTGATTAAAAGGAGCCTTTCTTACTACAAGAGCCTGCCATTTATGCATATCACATATTTAAACTTCACAAATTCAGTTCAACAATATTTGAATAGTTAGCAGAGAATATATCATATATATATCATCAAAAGAAAGTATAACATTAACTATCCACCTTTTTCATTATAAAAAATTAGAGGGAAAATAACTAAAAAGTAAGTTTAAAAAATGGCACAAGTATATAAAAATAACCCAAGGAAAAAATAACCATAAAGTTATTTAAGAGATTCAAAAAATTGTCGAAGCATAATCTCCATATCAAGAATTTGATTTTACATGTTTTTGATCTGGCCACACATTTGATCTTGATTAGAGCAAATGTCCCTCAACTATTGAAGGATCAGATCATTTATGCTATAGAGTATGACGGGGGTTGATTTTTGTAGGGTAGGACTTAAGAGGTCTGCTAGTCTTTTTGTTTTCTTCTCCATCCACATATTGTCTTTCAGTTTATATTTGAATTAGTAAGGAATAGATGAATGGAACTTTCTAGGTTCATACCAATCCAGATTGTTAAAAGAAACTCCATAATAGGCAAAAAAATTTGCTTAATAGCATCCCATATGGTAGAACACCAGTGGTATTCTTATGACTTCCCATGTCCACCATAAATTGTAGGATCATTACTGGGAGGTTCATCGTATTACCCTTCAAAAGATTATACAAGACATATGTGTCCAGGATCATCTTTCCACTGAATTACTCCTTGGAAAAATTGTAGTAGATATTTATGCAAGGCATTGTGGTAGTAAGTCCAAATGTCTACACCATGGTCTCCTTTTAGTGGGCATTTTCAATGTGCAAGTAGACAAAGTTCAACACTTTTCCCAAATCAAGATTAGTAATGTCCCGCTTATGAAAAGTAAGGTCAATTATACCTATAGGAATTATGTTCAGTATGTTTCCCAAGGTTTCCTCAGTAATCAAGAGTTCACATTCACGCACCTAAGAGATGATTACCAACTTCCCATCAATTTCATCTTTTCTAATTTGTGTGTAAAATGATCTAACTAAATCATCACACAGTGTCTGATTCAAATTCAAAAAAATTTTCGAACTGATAACAATAAAATGAGAAGAGATGAGAATACCAATGTCATTGAACAGGAGAACTGGCAAAATGCATCCTGCAACTACCTTGCACTTCTTGTATCGTATTTTGTATTGTTCTTTAGTTTCCATTGATTGAAAGAGGTTAGCTGGTGCTGAAGACTCTCCTTTCTTTTGTTTCTACGATTTTGACCTTTTAGCTTTTGGAATTTCTTCAAATAATGCTTCTTCATAAAGTGGCTATTCCCTAGCAATGGGGTCCTCAATCTTCTCTTCAACCATAGGTGCTTGGCTTTTTCTTATTTCTTCTCCTTTTTTCTTTCGAGATTCTTCTTGTTCCATCTATTCAACATCAGTGATTTTTTCTTTCTTAATAATTTTCTCAGCTTGCTTTGCTAGACTTCTTCTAGTTTGTGGAGATCTTATTAAACGGATTGGTTCTTTATATAAACCATCATCATTTATAATCTAGTGTACTTCAGGATATTTCTTACCCACGCAACCAAGTTGAGGAGTAGTAGATGGTGGTGTAAATGTTTCGGAAGATAGAATAAAAAGAATGGGAGTAGGCAGAGAGATAATAGGTAGTGATAGTGAAGGAAAATGAAACCTTACTTTTCTCGTTGGCTCTTGCTCACTAGAAGATTTTTCTTCTTCTTTTTCTTTTTGTTCCTTTTCTTCTTCTACTTCTTTTTCTGATGAGCTCGGGTTTGACTCATCATAACCTTCTTCATCAAATTCATAGATATATTGCTTGATGTTTTATTCATTTTGTTCGGAAGATGAATCAGAGTCCGATTCTATAGACAACATGGCCAAAACCTCTCATTCTCTCATATGGAGTCTCCTGAATGGGTGTTTCAGAAAATTGAGGCTTAGAGGTGATAGAAATAGGTTTAGTAGGGGTGTTTAATGATCCTACTATTGGCGACAAAGAAGAAGACTCAGAAATAAGAGTTTCAGACTCTTGTTCATGATGCAGAGTTTCACCATGGCTAGCAGTGGAAGTCAAGGTTTTCTTCTGTCCCTTCGATTCTGTTCGTGCCATTGTAAGTAAGCTAGAGAGATTTAGGAAATTTGAGCAGAAATAGAGAGTTACGGCGTAGAGAAGAAAAATGACGCTTTTGAAAACGATGAAGGTGAGTAGAAGGAAGAAACCTTTTCAAGATACACTAAATGATTTTTTAGCATTGATTTAGTGTGAAGATGAACAATCATACATGCTATTAGAGAAGATGTGATCATTTGCGTATCTTTTGTTAGTCACGTATAAAAAGCTATCAGATTTTAAAAGCTGAAATGATGCTATTTAATAATTGCCTTTTAAAGAAACATGTATTCTACCCTATTAAACTGAGTGGAGCCTTTTAAACTAAGAGGATCCTTCTAGTCTAAAAGGGGCCTTCTAGACTAAGAGGGGCCTTCCCAACTAAAAGGAGCTTTCTAAACTAAGAGGAGCCTGTCGTAAAAACATATTATAAGGAGCCTGTTAATATATACAAAGAGAAATAACATTGAATCTTTATAGAGAGTTAATATCAGATAATCTGCACATACCAAGCTTTTTTCTTAACACACAAAATATATCTCAAGAAAGTGACTTATCAAAGATATCAACTACTTAATTTTAGTTTAAACATACAAAAGATCAATGGTTCCTTCTAAAACATGATCTCTAAGAAAATGATGTTTGATTTCTATATGCTTAGTCCTAAAATGATGCAAAGGATTCTTCGAGAGATTTATTACAACTGTATTGTCACATAGTATGGGAATATGATCCAAGTTAAAAGAAAATTTACAGAGTTAATGTTTCATCCATAAGATTTGAGCACAACAACTAGTAGCTGCTATATATTCCACTTCAGTTGTAGAAAGCATTGTGCAATTTTGTTTTGTGCAAGACCAAGAAACTAGACATCCTTCACAAAATTGACAGTGCCCGCTTATACTTTTCCTATCAACTTTATCGCTTGTATAATCTGCATCACAATAGCTAACTATGTTTTAAAAAATCAATTTTTGATACCATAATTTGAAATCCATAATTCCGCGAAGATAACGAAAGATGTTCTTGACTACTTGAAGGTGTCTTTTTTGGATTTGATTGGAAATTTGCGCAAAGACACACACTAAGCATAATGTCTGATCTTCAGCTTGTAAGATATAGTAATGACACAATCATTCCTCTATACTTTGTCTCATCCATACCTTTGCCTTCATCATCCTTATCAAGTTTTGTTCGAGTAGGAGTACCTATTGGCTTGGCATTTTCAAAATGATATTTCTTGACGAGTTCCTTTGTGTGTTTATCTTGGCTAATGAATATCCCATTTTTTGTTTGCCTAATTTGCAGCCTGGGAAAGAAAGATAGTTTTTCCCATCATGCTCATTTCAAACTACCCCTACATTAAGGCTGATAATTCTTCATATAATAGCACTAAATATTATATCATCAACACATATTTGTACCATGAGTAAATCAATCTCCTTTTTCTTAATGAATAAAGTTTTATCTACCTTTCCTCTTTTGAAGTTATTCTTAAGAAGAAAGTTACTTAACCTCTCATACCATGCTCGACGAGCCTGGCTTTAGACCATATATAGCTTTACTTAATTTGATCATATAATCTGGATGGTTTTCAACTTCAAAACCTAGAGGTTACTTAACAAAGACTTCTTCGTTAGTATATCCATTTAAGAAGGACCTTTTGATATCCATTTGGAATAATTTAAATTTTCTATGGCATGCAAAAGCAAGCAAAATTCTAATGGATTCTAATCTAACAACAGGTACATAAGTCTCACCAAAATCAATACCTTCTTGTTGATTATAACTTTGAGCTACAAGTCTAGCTTTGTTTCTTACTACCTTATCAATTTCGTAAAGTTTGTTTCAAAATACACAACGAGTTCCAATGATTGACTTACTTCGTGGATGAGGTACTAGATTCCAAACATTTGTTCATAAATAAGATCCTCTTCAATGGTCTTTGGTTCTAATTTTGAGATGAGGGCAACATAATTGTTTTTGACGGATGGTCTGGTTCTTTGAATTTTAGGGGGCCTTCCAGAATGTATTGATGTGTATTTAGACCTCTTCATTCCCTTGGTGTTCTTTGTTGCATAGGTTCCTATTAAGATGAACGAGCCTACTCTGTCTTTGCTCCTGAAAGACCTTTTTGATCTTGTAATTATGAAGGTATAATAGGTGTAGATTGAGCCTATGATGTATTTTTAGGTACCAAATGTAACATCATGTTCCCATACTAAGGGTTAGAACCCTAAAATATGATACATGTGAGATCAATGAGAGATTAAGAAAAATGCATTTTCATGCTCACGCATATTGTAAGCATACACATATGTGAATTTGAATTTTTGCACACATTAAAATGATTGTATATGCATTCATTGACATTCCGAGTATAATTGAATTGTAGTGTGATATTATTGAGAATTGGGGTTTAGTTGCGTTGAAAATTTAGTTGGGGTGTATATTTACTGATTTAGAATTTTTGGTGAAATTTAGGAAATTTTAAGGGTATATTAGACGAGAAAAAAAGTCAAATGGCAGAATAATTAATGAATTGTGGTAGAAATAAATATTAGATGGTAGTATGTGACATTGGGATTTATTGACAAGTGCCAATTAAAATTGGGAGATAATTGAAGTAGAAAATGGATTTGATTGGACTAGAAAAAGGAAAGAACCTAGTTAAAGCTATAAGAATGGGACATATGGCAAGTGACAAGTGTCACTTGCCAAGCCATGTCTTAGAAACCCACCATTCTTTTAAGTTGAAAGATTATTTTGTTGTCTCTCACGATTGTCTCAAGCTCTCTTCTTTTCTTCTTTTTCTTCTTCTTCTTC
The DNA here is from genome assembly GCA_027576455.1 of Erythroxylum roigii. Classification (NCBI taxonomy): domain Eukaryota; kingdom Viridiplantae; phylum Streptophyta; class Magnoliopsida; order Malpighiales; family Erythroxylaceae; genus Erythroxylum; species Erythroxylum roigii. The sequence goes on along the minus strand of JANZXV010000211.1, from coordinate 21,334,288 downwards.
TCCATTTTCGTTATACACTCACTCTCACCCACCTTCATCAACGTTAAGTCTTACTCTCACCTTTCACTTGCTACTTTCATTTCCCTTGTCTTTTTCACCTTGCTAGTAAAAGACCCAACCCATTCCTCCATAAAATTCGATGATCATGGAGAGGAAAGGGTTAGGGTTTATTAGTGATTTTGAAGATCTTGAAGCTAACTCAAGTACGTAGCATATTGTTCCTTATGATTTGTTGAATGAGATAAGTATGATGATAGTTTAGTAGTAAATGATCATGACAAATGA
>JANZXV010000211.1:21300835-21316251 GCA_027576455.1 Erythroxylum roigii | reverse complement strand
CCCAACTTACCCTTCATGCAACTTATCACTAATAACACATTAATTTCCAATCTCATGCCACCTAACCTTATTAATGCTACCATACTAATTAATCCCAACACAATTTAACCTATCAAGACCCCAAAATCAATCTAATCATGCTTAAATTTTTTTAAAAAAATTTAGGCGCCAACTGTTTGCGAACTCAACGAGTGAACCATTATCAATGTGCTCACTCAAGTCAGAAACACAAGGACAAATTTGTAACACCCGAATACCACCTGAGAGGATATATAGATGTCACACAAAGCATATGTAAATCACACTAATGCATTCCAAAACTTCCTTAAAAGAAACTCAGGCAAACATACATTACATTTCATTATAGGTTGAGTTAATAAACAGAATACATCATACACCTTGTACTTTTCAAAATATATGCTTTAACTTCTAAATCCATCCTGAATTAATATTACAAACCATATATACAAAAATACAAAATGTCTTATCATATTGAGTACAACTCAATAACAAACTGAACATTTTCTAAAACAAACCACATCCTTCTTTGGTCACCGTGGTTGTCTTTGTCCCCGTCTTAAATTTTCTTATCAGAACCTACACAGAGGCAAAACTATCATGCTAAGCATAAAGCTTAATGGGGAATAACTAATCAAGATATAAATAGTGACTGTTTCTAACAGCCGTCTTGCATTCACATGTACTGAATCGATTATATCATAAGCAATCTTTAATTATTCAAATTAAAAAGTAATCAGATCATTAAAAGCATCAGAACATAATATAATTCATCATAACAGAATATTCTTGTATTAGAGCAAATCATATAAGTATCAAAACTTAATATTGTTATTTCAGAATAGAACTTAAAAGTCTCAGAATAGGATATAATTGTGTTAGAACATAATATAACATGTATTAGATCAGGGCATAACTTGTATCAGATCACAACTTAGCTTGTTTCAGAACTGAACAAATATCAGAACACAAAATAGATTAGCCTTCTCGTCCTTTTTACAGAAGTGGGTAACGGGAATAGAATATGGGATACCAATGATTGGTATCAACAGAAACAGAAGAGACTTAAATCTCTAAATCAGAAGACACTGTAGTGTCTAAAAACTGGGGACACCGTAGTGTCAAAGTACAAAGACACCTAAGTGTCTAAGAACAGGAGTAGCTGTAGACCCTTTTAGGCATGCCTATTTTACTCACGACTAGGACTTGACAGTTTTAAAACAAAACATTTCGAATTTCAGAATCACATGTAAAAGATGTAGTGCATAACATATGACTTTATTCCATCTTACTCAAATCGAACAAATTTATTCACCTTTGAACAAACTTATCATGCCTTACAAACATAAACATTTACGATAATGCAACAATGAATACATTAAGTAATTACACTTTACATGTATTCACTCAAGTTCCTCGTTCACTAACATTCATAACTAACACATTACTTATGTCCTTTAGATCACATTTGTTTCCATAAGAACACATTTATCCTTTCAATACATCATGTATTCCAATATTAGATACCTTGATATCAAACAACATCTTCCTTAAGTTATTACCTAAATTAAAAATTCAAAACTTATTCAACCTTTAATCAATTACTCTAACATCAAATTAGGTTCATTTCCAACCTTAATTAAGTTCAAATACACCATTATAAAGTGTCTTAACCTTATGTAGTTCAACAATTGAAAAAAAACAGAAATTTTCATGTTGAAACCTTTCCCAAAATCATGGGGTACCTTCCCATGATTGTGACAAAAGCTAATGCATTTGCCCACAATCATGGGTTGAGTGCCACGATCGTGGATTACCCAATTTCTTGCAATTTTTGAAGTTTAAACTCCTTCATTCCAAATCCCAAACACCTTCATCAAAGTCCATTTATTTCACCTCAATTCTACCTTATGCTTCAATTCCTCATCCAATTCATGTCTAAATCCAATTCAAAAATATTCATTTGGCAGCTCACAAATCATAGTCTTTCATGCATCAAAACCAAAACAGAATTTGCCATAAGAAGCTCATTTTTCCAGCACTCATTTATCATCAGTATAACACATGTTCCATTCCAATTCAGTCATCATAGAACTTGTATTAATACATGCTATCAAGTTCATTATTCCCTTACCTATTTAACTTCAAATTCCAACCCTAGAGAACAAGCCAACTAGCCTTCCAAATAATAAACACAACTCCAAAATCCAAGTGAAACTAGGGTGATCTTAACACCAAGAAGACAATAGCACAAAAGATGACAAGGTCTAACTTCGATGTGGTAATCAAGCACAACATAAGCCAAATACACAAGCATGAAAGAGCCTGGTGTTTCGATGGTGAATGAATAAGGAGAAGAGGAATGACCAGCAGAAACACTTATGCCTTAGCTGGATTCATTTGAAGCTAGGTGTCACTCTCACAACATGGAATATGTCTCCATTGCATGCATCCCATTTGTCCACTCTTCAGGTTGCCCTTATTTACTTATGCCAAATGTCACTAAATGTATAGGCTTAGTCACCTTAATTTTCATGTACCAACTTGTCTTACCACTTAACAATTTTCCTTGTCCAAATTTACATTTTAATACATCAATTTTCTAATGGTAATAATTAATTCCAAGTTACTAATCATGGTTTGATGGACCATAGATTCAAGACATATGCAATTTTCAATTATATCATATATACCTTCGTAGGAATGTAATATCTCTACTAGGGTGTAATTTGGGGCCTTACAAAATTAATATCCCAATTCAATAAGTATTTCAAGTCATCTAGTATTGAATACCACATCATATTTTACATATTTCAACAAGTACACATATATACAAACATTGCATATCATTATTTCAAAATAATTCAATAATTCATCTTAATCATTCATATGATACATGTAAAGTTGTATATGCAAATGCACAAGTGATTCCATTTTATTTTGCTTTAGTGTAACCAAGTGCTTACCAACCAAATTTACTGTCTCGTACTCGTTATAGATACTAAGCTCATTTCATATACTATCCCTATCTGTTGAGGATATCGGGCTCAATGATATATGAGCTTAAGGCTCCTTGTGCATAGTCCTAAGCTTTAAGCTCTTTCTCACGTTGGTCACTCCAATCACAACTCCTTTATCTGATCATACATATCAATGAAATGCATCAATCCATATGTCATGCTTTCAATATCCTTCATTTCGATGTGCTCATGCCATATAACAAACTTTTCGGATCTAAGTCCGACATTCATCATTCATTTATTCACACATTCCATATTACACAGATAGTTCAAACAGAATCACATGTAATTGAGTTTACACATCTAGGTTAACTCGCAGTACACTCCAAAAAAGCTATTGCTTTAATGATCCAGCAATGTCTGGATGTTGTTGATCAACTTGTGCGTCTATAATCATGCAATACACACGTAGTTCAATCACTAATTTGTTCAATCATATGAATATACAATCATGCACTTGTATATGTGTCATGTTCAATACATGCTCAATTGACCTTTCTGGGTATGTATTCTTCTTTACAAATCTTGGCCATTCAATTATTATAGCTTTTATATTACCATTTTAAGGATTATACCTTTAATAAGTTTGATTTCTCTAAATTCATCAATCATACATTCATCAACCTTTTATAGCAATATACATTCACACAATTTCCCAATTCTCATTCATTCATACCAAATACACCTTACTCATATCCTTTGGATCATATTTGCATTCATAAGAACACCTTTATTCCCTTAAAAACTCATAATTTCTAGATTTAAATACATTGACATTAAGATAATTCATTCCTTAAGTAATGACATCAATTAACAACCTAAACTTTTCAAACCCTTAATCAATTAATCAAGCAATAATCTAAGTTCATTTCAATCCTTAATCAAGTTCAAATGCACCCATGTAGAGTGACTTATCCTCATTTGGTTCAACAATTTCACAAAACTAAAATTATCATTTCAAAGCTTTGGCCACGATCGTGACAGAAGCTGCTGGTGCATCTGGCCACGATCACGGGATGAGTGCCACGATTGTGCACTATCCTTTTTCCCTTAATTTTCCATATTGAAGCACCTTCATACCAAATTCAAAACACCTTCATAACAGTGCATCAATTATAACTCAAGTATACCTTAATTAATTATACTTCAATTCCTTATCAATTTCATCTCCAATTCTAACTCAAAATCATTAATTTGGCAGCTCATAAACCATTATCTTTCATGCATGCAAAAACAAAACAGAAACTATCATTCATGCATCATTTTCTAGCACTCATTTCACTCCAATATCACAACCAATCCATCTCCATTTCATTCATTATTAAGTTCTATTAACATATATCATAAGAGATCAGTCTTTCACTTACTTGATCAACTCAATTGCCTCCTCAATTATCAAGTCTACTTTGCCTTACAAACATGAAAGATCATATAAATATAAAGTAGGAGTAGAATGGGTTTTTAGCAAAGATAAAAAGATAGTAACACGTACAATAATGATCTGGTTCTTTAACTATCTTTATGAAGGGTAAAAGCATGAATTTTTGTGTGGTAATTGAACAAAAATGTAGGCAAAACAAAGAGATGTGAGGGTGTGGGTGTTTCGATGGTGAGAGGAAAGGGGAAGAAAGCATGCAGTAGAAACTTCAGGAAAGATGAGTGACTCTACATTTGCTTAAGCCTTTTTGTGCAAGGTGTCCTTGTTTTAAAAGGACACATGTCATCCAAGGAGATAAGCCACAAGTCCTCTTATATGGCTACCAAATGTCACCAATATCCTAGCCCATTTGTCACTCAATCAATACTGCTATTAGTCATTTAATTTTTTATGCCTAATGTCACTCATTTTATAAGTTTAGTCATCCTAATTTTTCATGTGTCAACTTGTCTTATCACTTGACATTTTTCCTAGACTAAATGTACATTTTAATTCATCAATTTTCCAATTGTAACAATTAACTCCAAATTACTAATTATAATTCATCAGACTAAAATTCAAGACCTAAACAATATACAATCATATCATAATCATTTTAAGTCTTTCATACCTTAGAACATGTCAATTGAGTGAACTCACAATCTTTGCAATGTTTATTAAATCATGATTTGTGTGTGTATGCTGACAATATGTATGTGAATGAAATGTACTTTATTAATTCTAAAATGATATGACTCAAAAGTCTTAGACTCTAACCCTCAGTAAGTTTTGGAAAATGGCTATTACAGATAAAGTGTATATAAGGAAGATCTATTTTCTAGATTGGTCTTGATTGCCTTCTTTTCCCTCTCTATTCATCGTAGAAGTGATCTCACCAAAAGCTTATAAACTTGAATGAAGGATTGGAATTGAGTCAAAAGTTTATGAACTTTAAGTATAATTTTGGAAATCTCTATTCCAGTATTAGACCTAGCATGTTGATAAGTAACTTATTTATCATTTATAAATATTTTTTCAGCTCCTTCTTCATTAGAACACACTAAACCGATAAGAAAGTAGTTGTAAAACTTGTAATGGCAGAACGACTCAAATTCCTACTATTGTTGAAACCCTTCATGATTAAATTCAAAACTTAGACACAATATACATGAATTTAGTCACTTTTCTTGCTTTTGAAACATTTTCATCAATAATAGGAAAGTATCTAGTATCTCTTATATTTTTTTAACAATAGGTTAATGTAATGTGTAGTACAAGAAGTCCAATATAAAGAATTATACCTACTTTGTAATCTTACTATACCTACTTTGTAATCTTTCTACATCTACTTTATAAGCAACATCATTATTAGTGATAAAATGTACAATGTTTTCAAGCTTAACTTCATTCACAACTTCATCAAAGATCTCATGCAGACTATCAATAATTCTTAGAAGACTAGACACATCAATGGACTTTAAAAACATCGTCATGTTAGTAGAATAAACAACAAAATAAATAATAGGATTATGTCTTCTATATTTCCAACCGTTACATATGATTAAACACCCATAAGTTTGACCAAGTCATTCTTTTTTCAATTACAGAACTTTTTATTTCACAAATTGAGTTGCATAGAAGATTATCTCTATAGTCATCAAGTAAAGGAGCTTTATATCTTAGAACATAAGAAGCAACAACATCCACAAAAGAATAGTAAAGATAAGAGCCCCAAAATATGTGTGTGCCGCCAACCTCTCTTTTCTTTCTATTTGTAGTGTGATTTTAGGTTTACATTTTCAGGCCCTCAACCTTGCAGATGACATTAATGTTTAGGTCAATTAAAGAAAATGTTGTCACAACTGTGCATGAGGGGTTCACGAGTGTGCATCCCATTGTCACACCTATGACTTCCATAGTCACGGTTGTGACTCCATGCATGCTTAAATAAATTGATTACATGCATTATTCACGTCCCATTTCATTCTTTCATGCATAATTCTTCTAATTTTTCACGCAACATTTACAAGACACTCCATTCACATTCATGCAACATCCACGACATTTTCACTCAATTCATATCAAATTTGAAGTAAATCGCAACAATTTGTAACCAAAATCAAGATATAAATGCAAGATAAATTTAATAGATTTAGACACAACATGTATGTCTTAGAACCCTAAATTTTACTATAAAAGAACGTGAACAGAGGCAAATAGAAGATAGACAAATTTAGTAGCAGACTTGAGATATGAAACATCCAAAGAAATGATTTGATCCAGAGATGAGGAAAACACGAAGTTAACATCAAAAGAGATCAGGAAGAATGCTACATCAAATCTAAAATTGTAAGGAGATCCAATAGAAGAGAAAGCGAGATTTAGAATTATGAACTCTTTGTCATGAATGTTTATATTTCATTTTGTCTTTTATTATGAGTGACTAAATGCTTTTTTTATTTTCTAGGTGTGATGAACCCCAATTTGTGATATAATATGTCTTAATCTTTTATTCAATGCAATTATTTTGATCAATTTATTATGACTCAATTATTTTTTTATACTTGTTCTAATATATCTGAAATATTAGTGCATAAATTGATTCCATCTAATTAAGATTGAGAAATCATTTGTATGAATGAATCTACCATAATAGAAAGGAGTTGGTTCCAAACTTAAAGATAGGTCGACATAAATCCTCTGGATTAGGATAAAACCTAAAAGTGAAATTCATAAATCGATAATGCAATCCTAAAGATTTCAACTAGAACAATTTTTGTTATTCAACATATGGATTAGTTGTTAGTAGTCTCAAGAGAGTTATTAACATAAGATAGGACTTTCCATGGTCCAATAATCAATGAAATAATTGCATAATAAAAGATTAATTATTTAATGATTTTTAGGGGGATTCATCACCTAGACCCTAATCTTTGATATTAATTCTTCTAAGTAATTTCCTTAGTCTTCTTCTACATTCACTATTGTTTCCAAGTTTAGTTTTTTTAAAGTTTTATTTTTAATTAAAAACCAAACATCTAATTTGTAGGCTAGATAATAAGAGAAGGGTAATTATTAATACTTACTGTTTTTGTAGGATTGACATGTACTTGCCTGTGCTAGCTACAACTATGTTATACAGCTATGGTTAATTTAATTATTGGTATAAAGCAAATATCAATCACCTCCATAATTTTTTGTCAATAGATATTAATTAGTTTTACAATTACATTATTGAGAATTTCAAAGGTCGGTCATACATAGGAAAATTAATTTTCAAACATTAGAAGTCTCTAAAATTAATTGAAGAACTTTGAAAGACTTCACAAGCCCTTTATAAATAGAGGAAAAAAGATACATTTCATCAATTCATTTCAACCAAAAGAGAAATCTACTTAGAGTTAAGAAGTTTGAGAAGTTGTCCATATCTATCATACTTAAGTATTTACATTTCATAAAATTATGAGAGAGAGATTATCATTATAATTCTACTTTAATATAGTTAAAGTTTTATTGAACCTATGGTCTCATAGTTTTCTCCTATGTTTTAATGCTTTTGCACATAATAATTATAATGTTCTCCTTTTACTCCCTTACTCCCTTACATACTTTCATATTATTTTGAGCACTCATTTTAATCGTACAGAGAGAGAAAACTATAGCTTTCACATTATTACATTTTTCCCCAAAATTTTGGAAGGAAAATAATAATCCTTTTTAGGTTTATAAGGGTTTTAAGACTGATTATATAAAAAGTTTGTAGCTTTATATTAGGTGAATTTGCAGATGGATAGTAGTTTAGCTCCAAAAACAAACTTAACACCTCAGAACTTAGATGGCCTTTAACCTATGAAAAACTACAATCCCCCTAACATTAGAATCCTCCCTCAAAGCTTCAGACCATATACCTCCTAAAAAGGGAAGCACAAAAAATTGTCTTTATCCCTGATCTAGCAACTAGCTTAGCTCTTAAGACAAACCTTATACCCTAGGTCCCTACTACTCTATAACCTAAGAATCTCCCTAGTAGCTCCTAGCTTCTTACCCTAAAGGAAGTATCTTACATTAAGACTTTGTCATTGGAGGTTACTAAACTCCTAGAAAGGCACCAAACTCTCCGTAAACCTCAGCTTTATCTCTTTTTGCATCTTTAAACAAATTAATAAATCTTGTCTCTTTTATAAGATTTCCTGGAAAGAGTGCTAGAAAAAGGATCAGTTTATCTCCAACTCAATCTCTAAATGGATTTCACATCTTGTAATATAAGGGGCCTCAATAACCTTAAAAATAGCTAATTAATATTATCTAAAGATTATCAAACCGTTTAGGTTTGGTCTCCTGAAAACAAGATAAGAAGATTAGGAAGGGAATCTAGTTTTTATATAGGAATTGGAAGCTAATCACCAAACACAATGCTAATATAAATGGAAAAATTATTAACTTATAAGCCACAAGTAGATTTGATTCTCCTCCCTTGTTACAATAAGCCAACTAATCATATGCAGTTGTAACACCCTATAATGACACTAAAATTCATATAACTTTTATTTGCGTTCACAATCGTGCCTTATAAATAGAAACTCTTTAGAAAGATCTAATATATATTGGTAGAAATATGTAAGACCTAATCCTTTATAACTTCTATTATATTATACTCATCTAAAGCAAAATTCCAAAAACTTAAAGAAAAATAACTTCATGAACTCAAATATTACATGTTTCAAAAAGAAGTCACAAACCTTTTGTATGATGGTAACTGTTTCACTTGGATTAAAAAATAAGTGAGATATTGGTTAATTAAGAATAAGTTTGATAGAACTTTAACTAACTCAACATGGATGGCTAAGAACTTTAATTCACCTTATTAAGAAAAGCACACTTTAATTCACCGTATTATTTATATCACTCACCGATCAAATTCAGATTATACGCCACTCAAGTAAAGAAGAAATCTCCTTACAAATTTAACAATTTCCTTATCAACACAAAGAGTTTTTAAGAAGCAGTTATGAATAGATTGATGACCAATATAATAGGTTACAAAGCCTTTATTTGTTTTAAGAAAAATAAATGTTGTCAAAGAAGAGCTTAAATAACTCAACAAGAATAATATCAATGATACAAAGAAGGTTTTCTTTAGCTATAGAGTGTGTTAGTCTAAAGCTTAATAGTCTGTATACCAACCCATCAAACAAATCTTTATAAGTAGTTAACAAGAAAGCCATTACACCCTTTTCTAAAGCCATTGAAGCTCACAACTCCCTAATAATATAAAAGTCTAAGATTCAATTTCTTCAACATTGGGACAAAAACTCTAGCGTTTTCTTTAAAGCCCTACTCAATAAAAGAAGCATTAATAAAATTATGAGCCTAATAGAATTTGGAGGGCACAAAATCTTAGACCACTTTTATATGAAAGTCACTACCCTTAATTTCTTTAAAATTTCCTTTGGTAACTACTATAACAATTTGTTTTCCTTATATGATATGTTGGAGTTTATCCATAATTCCGTAAGTCTTACATGAACCATCTTTCTTATTATCCTTTTCACTAGATAGGATATAAATAAATCCTTGTTTAAGACACTTAGCCCTAATAGGCTTAATTCCATTTTTTTCCAAAAAAAATTAGTACCTAATAGGAAATCTAGTCCCTGAAGCTAATGAGAAGCAATGAGATGATGCACAAAAAGCTGCCAAAGACACTTTGCACATTCTAGATGGTTTAATTACGAGATCAAGGCTAAGAAGATTAAGGAAGAACCTATTCAAGATATTTGGGCCAAATAAGTTATTTTAGGATAGAAAACAAGCAAAGAAGATTGAAAAAGGTTGCCAATGTGTTATTTACACGCTTCAAGTACTTAATAGACCTTTTTAAAAGTCAAATAGGTCATAAATGTCTTGAACAATACACCTTGGTTACCTTGTATGAATTTTCTAAGTAGATTGAGTTTCTAGGCATTGTTATTTGAGTTTTTAGGAAAAAAATTATTTGAACTTCTATACTTATTTCAGTTTATAGGTATTATTTGAGTTTCTAGGCAATATTTGTGTTTTTAGGTATTCTTGGGCATACAAAAGACTTAATTGTTCCCCTATTCTTAGGAACTGCAAAGGAGCCTATATATAGGCATGTTATTATACTAAAAAATTAGGCTTGAAATTTTATGAAAATTAAGAGAAAACTTCTCTTATGTTCTTTATTGAACTTTTAAAATTATTAAAATTAATTCAATCTTTTAGAACTCGACTTATCACTCTCCTGCTCATCTATTTCTTAAGTGTAGCATATATATTCTTCTTTTTAAATTTGGTTTATGCTTCTTCATAAGTTTGAGTCCGAATTTTCATTATGCATAACTTGGTTTGGCTTTCTTATGGTAAAATTTGTTCTTACTCATTATGCGTTTTAAGACATCGTCGTTTTGGGGTTTACACCAAAAGCCATCTTGAAGCTTTTCATTAATAGGAAACTACCAAAATTTTAAATAAGACCCTTAATTTCATATTCCTTAAAACATCTAACTCATATTATATCCAAGATTATATACCAATTATAAGTTGTAATATCATTTACAAAATCTTCTACAAAATGCTAACCTTTAATTTTCAACAAGTCTTACTAAGCATTATCAATAAGATCAAAGAGCACTCATTAAGAGGAGAATCATTAGTGATAATTTTCTCCTAGCATAATAACAATTTAAGAATTACCAGTATAAGAGACATAAAATTTATGCATTGAAAATAGATTCCAAAGAGCATTCAATTTTGTTAACTAGAACTTCCTCTTTATTACCATGTAAGCATTTGGATTCCTAAGTGTCTATTTAGAATGGTTGTAGTAATGTGTTATCATCTATTAACTAGGATCCTACACATACCTTCAAGAGTATAAGGGGCCTAAGACAAGGAGACCCCTTTTCTTAAATCTGTTCATCAACTATATATAAGCACTTTCAAGAATCACAACCAAAAACATTAAGAAGGATCAAAATTTAATTTATAGCAGGAAATGTAAAAAAACTCATAATCTACTAACTTTACTTTATTGATTATCTTCTGATGTTCTGTGGTACAAATCAAGGTTTATTATAACTCTCCTATCCTCCCTACAGATGTTCTCTATTCTATTTAACCTATTAATAAAAATAATGAGAGCTGCATCATTATTTATACTAGAGTTTCCAATTAGGTAGCTTCATTATCATATAATATTAGTTTAAAAACACAACAAGAAAATAATAAATTACTTAGGGTTCCATCATAATCAAGAGGACCTCATATAAGGAATGCCAACGTCTCTTGTATCTAATTTGCAAAAAAAGTAAGATATTGGGATAGTAACTCCCTAACTATGTGCTTGAAGATTGCAATTAATATGTTTAATCTTTAAAAACCTCTACATGTACTAAAGTTCTCATCTATCCCTTCCTTCAAGCATCATCATATCAATTGAAAAAAACTACTAAAGAACTTTCTATGGTTAGGGAAAACTTATCTAACAGCCAATCTAAAGTCAAATTAGCGCAAGTATACCAACCTAAATGTTGAAGTTTAATTTAAATTTATCAAGACTGCAAATATACAAATCATATCTTATAGTATAAAGGTATTGTCCCTATGAGGATTGTATTAGTCACCTAATAACTCTTGTAACACTTTGTTTAAGGTTAACAATATAATAAAATAATTAGAAAATAAACTAAACTAAAGGAAATTAATAATTGAATAACTAAACAAGCAATAGTGAATTGGTTAATTAATCAATGCTAAAAACTTAGGAATTACTTCTATCCTTATTTTGTTTCACTTCACCTTCTTGATTTAAGAATACTTGACCACCCTAGATATCCAATAATTATGATGACCCTTCTCAAGTTCTAACTAATTAATCCCAGTTAAAATAGATAAGAATTGAATTATGACCTCTCGATTTATAAAAACTCTTCCTAACTATCTAATCATATTTAAAGCAATCCTAAAGGTAAATAATAAAAAATTAAGATCTCTTTTCAATTACCTATTAATATGATGTTTATAGGTTTATTACAACACCAACTCGCGTGACACAACACAATATAGATAATTCAGTCTAACCTCTTGATTTAGATCAAATATAAAATGATCAACACCAGAAGGCATATCTCTATTAAATTAATAATGTAAAGTTTAACAAACAATACAAGAGATTAATAAGTTTAGCAATCCATAAGTAAAATTATATATTCTATTTGATTCATTATTAACATTTAGAAATAATAAGGAAGAAAAGAAAAGAAAAGAAGTTTGAATTTTGGATGTCTTCTTTTTTCTTGTCCTTGAACTAGAAAAATCTGCAACATTGTTTTTCAGGAATTTGCTTTCTTTGATCTCTTCTTTTTTGTTTCCCAATCACCTCTTCTTTGTTTTTCTTTTCCTTTTATAATGCTTAATCCTTCTAGGTTCTTTCTAAGGGGTTTTTCCATTAGTTTTTGTTCTAAAAATAGCCCTGAATGACCAAAATATAAAAATATCACAACTTAGAAAATTCTCTTGCACGATCATGCGCTAGTTGCTCCATGCACTCTCTATCACTATAGTGATAGAAAGTCTTCAACTCTCCATCATGCATGAGTGCTTCCTTTTTCCAGCTTCTTCGTCATCTTTTCTTAAAATTTTTTATCTCTACTTATCATCAAATCACATTAAATATCCCCTAAAGAATGTGTGAAGATCAAATTCTTGTCCTAATCATCAATAATCAAACAAAACACACAAAAACACTAAAAAGGACATAAATCTAAGTCCTAAATACATGATTAACACTTAAGAAAATACTTTAAAATGCACTCTTCAACCTAGAAATCACATTATAAATCACACCTATCATTAAAGGCAAAAGAGGACTAGACATTATCCCTTAAAGGCCATTAATAAGTTGCAAGATATTCAGGGATAAGTAATCTTTATAGGTTTAGTGGATACAGATAAATTACCTTAGAGGGTTAAATTTCTAGAAAATGAAACCAAGGTCGGAAACTTTTTAGACACTTCTCCATACACTCAATATTAGAAATTCAATTTGTAGTTATATAAAAGTACATAATTGAGAATGAAAACTTAACTTGGCTTTGATTATACAATTGGCACAATTGTGTCCCATTATATAAGCTTCCTAGCTACCAAAGACCAATAACTTATTCCTTAAGAATGTCAAAGTAGAGGTGATTATTCAACAAAATAGATGGAGCTATAACTAAAAAGGGTTCTCATGATACATGAAAAGTATGCCAAATTACCTCCCCAATCAAAATTATGAAGATTTTGTCATATGTCTTAGGTATAGTGTCACCAACAATTCCTATTTTAATCTCTTCTTTAATGCATCCAGCAAAGTGACATGGTATAAAATTTCTTAGCACAAAAGCAACTTGACAAAAGCATTATTCATCTTTTGGTTGGCGCTTTTGGTTGGCTTTCCACGAAAAGCTAAACACTTTGGATAGGATAAAAGGAATCAATATATTAAATAAGACTGCAAGCTACGTGGACAACATACCCCATGTACTCGCCATTTCTCCCAATCACTTTTGCAAGAAATCTAAAATAGATTCAGCATACCACGGGGAGTTAGTAATTGGAAAAGAATAGTCCTTTGGGCCTCTATATTGGGAAACCGGGTTGGGATCCGATTCCGACCGTAGCGGAATAATCACCAAACTTTTTTATGACTTTTGATTTTTCAAAAATCAAGATCTATTTAATTCTATAAAATGATTAACAAATCATAATAAAGCAAAATTTAATTCGTACCTTATTCCGAAGCTTGATCTTTATCTTGTTGTATCCCTCGAACTATTTCTGAAACCGATCCGTCTCAACCACCATAGCCGTACAAGTATCCGGCCTCTAGCAATATCCACAAAACAGGCTGAGAGAACTTTGTAACTTTTATAGAGAGAGTTAAGCATGAAGTGCTAGCTCCATAGAGCTTAAGCCTATTTATAATAAGATTTAGACGTTTTAGTAATTTAATTGAAATTAAATTCTAATTTCAAATAAACTTTAATTAGAATTACAATTAATTCTAATTAAATACCAATTATGCCCTTATAAGATTCAATATCTCATATTGATCCTTATTTATTAAATATCTCATATTTAATCACAAAGTTTCTCAAACTTTACAATCAAGTCCAATTTGATTAAATTAACTTTGCTCTCTTCAACCAATTCTATATCTGAGACCCATTAGGTTCCCAAATATGTTGAAAATGATTATAAAATAATTAGATAAATTAAAACTCTTTTTAATTTATCTTTAATTATCCAATTAAACAATTTATAATCATAAATTAAGATTAGCGTTTAACAATACATCATGACCACTCAAATATTTAGGAATGTCAAAGTGGTTTTAACTAACCTTTCCAGCATAATTTTTTCCTATAATTCAATCCTTTCATCATACAATGTTCCGATTACATATAGAGCATGAAATTAATGTCTACTCTATTTTGAGTCTAATCATATTAGTTCTCCGTCATTAGCTATCGATTCAATTAATGACATTTGTAAACTACTTACAAAACAGTATTTTACTTTGATCAAGGATTTCTTGAATTAATACTAATCGAGAGCAACGAAGCATTCTTCCTAATTACTTTAAGGTGATGAATCCTATCTTGATCACTCAACTATCTCCATATAGTTCATGCTACATCAAGTGACTATCGATTAAACGACCTATGATTAAATAAATTATAAGTAGTATTAAAACATAGCAATCCCCATACAAGATAACTTTGATGACCTCAAGTCAAAGGATTACTTATACAATCATCACAATGAGAATTCTATAGACATATAAGTAATATTCCAAATGGATTTCTCATATCGGGTCTGTTAAGTGAACTTATTCTCTAGCAAGCACCCACATGTTTGTTTAAGTATCTCTATACTTTAGCTTATGAGAT
>JANZXV010000211.1:21270058-21280068 GCA_027576455.1 Erythroxylum roigii | reverse complement strand
GATTTCTTTGGATTACGCTTACGTTTGTATGATGAGCAATAATACACATACGTTTTATGGTTCAAGGGTTGTCCCAACATGTTTGGTATCAGAGCAAGAAGAGATTACAAGGAACCACTCTCAAGTATGATGGTATTTTGTTAAGAGTTGGATTCCAGAAACGGGATCCAACACCCTACCCATAAAGTATCTAAGAATTCTCCTCATTACAGGAAGGTTATCGAGGAGAGAATGTTTACCCTTATTGAATAAGATTAATGTGAGGGTTAATAAATAGACCCACAAAAACCTTTCCTATACGAGTAGACTTCAACTAGTGAGTTCCGTCCTTTCTTCATTTCAGGTGTATTGGGCCTCTCTCTTTATTCTCCCATCTTTTGTCCTCAAAGAAGTAGAATCTAAACTCAAGAACTTTCTATGGGCTAGGAGGGTAGATAGCCACCTTCAATCCAAAGTTAAATAGAGAGACCTTATCAAGACAAAAAAGGAAGGGGTTAGGGATTAAACATGTGCCAACTTGGAACATTGTTTTGTTAGGAAAGAGGATTTGGTACCTTTTCAATGATAGCGAAGCCATGTGGGTTAAATGGGTGCTTACGATCATTGTGAGACGGAAAAATTTTTGGAATGCTCAACCTACCACCAATAGCTCCTGGAGTTGGAGGAAACTCTTGAGTGTGAGGGACAAATTAGGGAATCAATTCAGATTTAAGATAAGTAATGGGCAATCCACTCTCTTATGGCAGGATCCTTGGCATCCGAGAGGAATCCTAAGGGATCAGGGTTACCTATGATAGCAAAGGTTTCTGAAATAATTAGCAGTAATGTATGGCAATGGCATGTATGTCCTATGGAGCTTACTGAGGACTTTGACCCCATTCAATGCCAACCGAATAGTTCTCCAGATCACTTGGAATGGCTGCCTAGCTCTTCAAAAATTTACACCAATGTTTCAGCCTATAACCTCTTAAGACCATCTTCCCAACAAGTACCGTGGTACTTCCTGGTTTGATTCAAACATAACAGCCCAAGATGTTCATTCATTCTTTGGCTAGCCGTCCTCAAAAAAATTTCAACAAGGGATAAACTTCACTTTCTATATACCCCTAACTATTGTTCCCTTTTTATTTCAGACATGGAATCAAATGAACATCTATTTTTTCATTGCCCTTTCTCCAAATCTGTTTGGACCCATTTCCTCACCCACTCCAAATCAACATTCCCAACTACTCCAGCCTTCCTTCTATCCTATCTTGGTTTCACCAACATCCTCAGTAAAGTTCCATCTTCCCTATTCTTTTATCCACTACAGTCTACCACATTTTGACCGAAAGGAACTCTAGAGCCTTCAGGGATGTAGCTATGGAGATGGAGAGCTTAAGAGCCAGGATCATCTTTCAAGTTCTGGAGCTTCTCAGCCAAAACACTTCGAGAGGTAGTTCGATCTTTTATGTACTAACATTGTCATGCAGGTGGCTGCTCCGCTAGGGAGACAAATCCATTTCTTCAATGCATTAAACTACTAGCTCGCGGGCACAACAAACTTTTTCAGTCCCAATGCCTTAAGGAAGGTCAGTCAACGGAGGGAAAACCTTTCCCTATGGATGATATAGCTTGTAAGGTATGCGAACGAAGACATTCATGACAGAGGACAAGGCAAACAGCAGAACTTCCTTTCATTCTATTTACTAAGTTCTGGTGATTGCGGCTTTAGTATTTTGAGCTTGGATTATGTATGTTGGTCTTTTTGTGTTGGTGCACTTGGGTGATGATGTTATCCTGACTTGTTATTTTAGTGGGTTTGGGATTTCTATTTAGCAAACCCCTTGTTATGTACATAACCTCTTATTATTTTTTATAAAATTTACTATATTACCAAAAAAAATGTAATATCTTTCAACTTGAATATTTTAATGAATACTGAAAATATGACTTAGAAAAACAATTTTATTGTAACTATCATCCTTTTGCATACTAATTCAACGCAATATTCAATAATGAATTATGGTATTAATGGACAATTTTCAATTAGGTCGAGATATCAGTTAATAAAATCTAATAATTAGTATTATAATAAGCTTAAAGAAAATCGTTAAAATTCGTTAAACCCATCCCCACACTTAAAGTTGTACATTGTCCCAAATGTACATAATACAAGTATAAGTACAAAATTAGAGGGTTGTTTGGTACTGTTCTAATTGTAACGATTCTTCTAATTTCTAATCCATCCAATTGTAAATTACATCCTTGCAAAATATAAGAAAATGGGATGAAAAGAACTAAGAAATAACAAATATCAAATATCAAATATCAAAAAATAATTAAGAGATAAAATTTAAAAATAGAATAATCAAAAGTAAATTCTAATTCTTGGGTTACCTCCCAAGTAGTGTTTGGCTAATGTCTTTCACTCAACGTACCTTTTATTCTCAAGATTGCTTAGCTAAATTGATATTTTCATTATTGTGATCAAGCTCACCTTCAAGATATAACTTAACTGGATGGTCACTAACCTTAAACATGCCCTTTTATGGATGACTCACCTCGGTTACACCATATGGAAATACTTTCTCCACAATGAATGGTCTAGACCATCTTGATTTAAGCTTACCAAAGAATAATCTTAGGTGAGAGTTGTACAAGAGAACTTGATCTCCCTCCTTAAATTCTCATGATTGCTTAATTATACGGTTGTGATAACTTTTGGCTCTTTCTTTATAAATTTTAGAATTTTCATAAGCCATTAGTTGCCATTCATCTAGTTCAATAGCCCAATATTCTTTATGCTCAATAAGTATATGGCATTCTTTTCCATGGACCAACCAATAAGGTGTATTACCAATAGGTGGCTTGTACATTATTCTATAGGCCTATAGAGCATCATCTAATTTAATTGACCAGCCCTTCCTCTGATGCTTTACAGTCTTCTCTAAAATTCATTTTAATTCCCTATTCAGTACTTCGACTTGGCCACTAGTTTGAGGGTGATATGGGTTGGCAATTTTATGATTAATTCCATACCTTTTAAACACTTTTTTCAAATTATGCAATATAAAAATATGTGCCTCTGTCACTAATAATCACATGCCAAAATGAGAAAGTACACCTTTAAAGGATTTTACGTCAAGCATCATTTGTGGGTAAAGCTTGTGCTTTCACACATTTAGAAACATAATCAATAACTAATAGGATATATCTATTACCTAACGAGCTTGGAAATGGACCCATGAAATCAATTCCCCAAACTTCAAATATTTCACAAACAAGAATGAAATTTTGGGATAATTCATCTTAGCGAGACACATTACATAATCTTTGACATCTATCATATGAAACTAAATACCTTTTAGCATCTTTAAAAATTAACGACCAATAAAAACTAACTCTAGGATCTTCTGAGTCGCTCTATTTACACTATGGTGCCCTTAGTAGATCCATCATGACATTGTTGTAGAATCTTCCACCCCTCAGAGTTAGGTACCTTTCTCCTCACTATTTGGTTTGCATAAATATGAAATAGATACAGATCTTCCAAAAATTAGTCTCATAAATCAGTAAAGAATTTCCTCTTTTGCTAATAAGATAGACCTTCTGGCAAGACCTTAGTTATAAGATAATTTGCAATATCTGCAAACCAAGTGGTTTCAATTTCACTTACCTTCTTTATGTTCTAGAGGCGTTCTTTTGGGAAGGTGTTTTCAATGCCTTCTTCATTCAATTCTTTCAAATGTGGGTTTTCTATATGAGATAGATGGTTTGCTGCACTCCTTTCTTATCCTTGATCTCTAAATCAAATTCCTGCAACAATAGAACCCATTTAATCAAGTAAGTTTTAGCATCCGATATATTCAGCAAGTATTTCAATATTGAGAGGTCAGCATAGAGAACAACTTTAGACAATACCAAATATGATTAAAATTTATCAAACACAAAAATCGTGAATAATAATTCCTTTTCTATTGTTGTGTAATTCTCTTGTAAAAGTCTTGCTAACGTAGTAAATTGGTTGAAAGTGTTTTTCCTTTCGTTGTCCAAGTATTGCACCTACTACAAAGTCACTAATAGTTGTAGGTTGCATAATATTTAAGTGGGTAGTTTAGTATGTATTTAGTTGTTAAATTTAATGATTAGTGCATGTTTAGGTTAGGATTATGTTATTTAGTTAGATATTTGTGTTTTAAGTGTTTTATAGGTTAGAGCATGCTATTGAGCTTAAAATTTGTGTATTTGCGGTGCCTTGATGCATTTGTTAAATTTTCAGATCAAATATCAAAGAACAGATAGAAATCGGAGGAAGCTCGAAGCAAGGTCGAGGGCTACGTTTGAGGACAATCGTGAAAGAGAGAAAAAATTGAGTGCCATGACCATGGGCCACGATCATGGCCTACACGACAACAGACGCAAACTGGCTTCCAAAACGTAACTTTTTGAGGTATATTTCGAACTTTTGAGCCCAGTTAAACCCTAATGTTTGCCCTAAATGGAAAAGATATATAAAGAAAAGAATGAAGACCTAAAAGGGGAGCTCCATTTTTTCCACTTTGAGAAAGATCCAAGGGAGAGAAAGAAGAAGAGAGAAGGAGGAGAAAGGAAGAAAAAGAAGAAGGGTTGTTATACTGCTATATTCTCGATCTATTTCGACCCTTCCAAGTGACATTTCATTTCATCTTTATTGTTCTTTCTTTTAAATGTATAATATGGGTTTAATAGTGATGGATTTAGGTTAGATGATGCTGTCCTAAACTTTTTTAAGGATTTGTTGTTGAATCAATGTTAATGTGATTTCTTTTGATGCAATACATTGGGTATTGTGATTATTTGAGGTATTTGCATTCTTTGGTAAAAAATCGAGAGAGTGAACCCATAGCAAAATGATTAGATTGGGTAATGAGAGTTAAACAATCTAATACATGACGTAAATAATCAAATCGGGAATTTATACAAAGAGAGATCTTATGTGAGAACCTGATAGTCTATAAGACGGCTTAAGATCTGATTAGATTTGTAGGTTTTTTTTTAATTGAGAGATTGCAAATTCCATAAATCAATTAGGGGTTATGATTTAGGGTTTAATGATTATAACTCGAGAGAGAGTAATCCCCTTTGAAAGTATAGGACCGATATTGTATTAACTCAAAAGTAATCATGTTAGCATTTAGGCTAAATGCCCAATTTAGGGCCAAAAGTTATTGGGTTTCATCAATTTAGGGCCAAACATTATAATCTACTTAATTAAGGTCTAAACGTTATCAAGTTTGCTCAATATTAGGTCATTTTGGACAAAAATTTGGTAGTGTCACACACGTGTTGTTAAGTCTGAGTGAGATGTTTTATGTGGCATTTTTGTGACCTATTTTTTGACGCCTTTGAAGTGAATCACACGTTAATACAATACTCAATAATGATAGATAGATGCACAAGAAGGGAGGGTTGAATTGTGGTAAACTTTTCTTTAAACCCCTTTTTTGAAAAATTCTTTCGCTTAAAACAAAACTTATTCGTTTCAAAAGAACTACTGTAAATCACGTTTGTAAAAGATTTTCTGAGACTTGCATAAAACAGTAATATTGAAAATCACGATTAAGAAAAAGAGAGAGTTGAGAAATTTTGACACAGTAATTTTTATACTGGTTCACCCCAAACCGTGGGCTACATCCAGTCCTCAGATGACTTTCTGAGATTTCACTATCTCTCAAAACTTTACAAGTATTCTTTTTCTCTGAGCCTCTTTAGGTCTCTATATAATCAGTATTCTATCACACTTAGCCTCTTCAGGCTATCTGTATCACTTTCAAACTAAAAAGTGTTTCGAGCTTGTTACAGAAAGTATCGCTCTAGCTTTTTCACAGTAATCTCTCTCAAGAGTTTGTATAATTTTTGCTAACTTTCGTAAATTCTTGTCACTCTTTTCGTGTGTGTCTGTATGTATGTCAGTAACCCCACAGTCTTCAACTTCGACTTATATTTATAGCCTTCGTCTTCAACTGCTTCTTGATTCTTTAAAGAAGCGGTTATTCAGTTGAGTTCTGTAACCAACTCAGACTGATGCTTCCGTCTGTTTTCTTTCGTCTGTTTTTCGTTTTCGTCTGCTTTTGCTTCCGTTTGCTTTTCATTCGTTTTCTTTTTGTTTATCTTCCGTCTGCTTTTGATTCGTCTACGTTTTGTTCATCTTCCTTATGCTTTTCGTTCGTCTGCTTTTTGTTTATCTTCCGTCTGTTTTTCGCTTTCGTCTGCTTTTGCTTTCGTCTGCTTTTTGTTTATCTTCTGTCTGTTTTTTGCTTTCGTCTGCTTTTGCTTCCGTCTGCTTTTTGTTTATCTTCCGTCTGCTTTTCATACGTCTGCTTTTTATTTGTCATCAAAGTTATTAATCGTAAAGTCATTTTGACTTAACATCCGGTACTCAATACACATCCGCCATGTTCCATCCTTCTTTTTAACAAACAGAACCAGCACTCCCTATGGTGGCGAACTCAGACTTATGTACCCCTTCTCTAACAGTTCTTCCAATTATTCCTTAAACTCATTCAACTCAGTTGGAGCCATTCTATAGGGTGGTATAGAAACGGGTACAATACCGGGAGTCAAGTCAATAGCAAACTCGATTTCCCTCATCGGTGGCAAACCAGGTAAGTCTTCTAGAAACACGTCTGAAAATTCCCTCACAATCGAAAAATCTTCTAACTTTTCTTCATTCACATCAGTGTCCACGACCTATGCCAAGAAGGCTTCACACCCTTTCCTCATCATCCTATTTGCTAACAAAGTTGAAACAATCTTGGGTGATGTTGTCCTTCTATCTCCTTTAAAAATCACCTTCTCACCATTACCAAGATCAAACTCTGCCTCTTTAAGGCCACAATTTAACTTTGCATAATATTTCTCTATGGCATTCATTCCCAGTATCACATCTAGATCTTTTAACTCCAACGGTAGCAAATCTACTACTAGTTTAGCACCCTCAATAAACAATTCACAATCCTTATACACTTGACTTATTATCACTTTCCTCCCTAAGGGAGTACTAACAATCAAGGGACTATCCACGGGCACCAAATTAACATCATGCAAAATCATGCTTACAGAAACAAATGAACGTGTGGAGCAAGAATTAATCAACAAATATACTGCAGAGTTAAATAACTGAGCTATACCCTTGACAACTTCAGGTGCAGATGCAACTTCCTCTCTAGTCAAAGCAAATACCCTGGTCTGCGCCTGACACCTTGGCCTTCCTGGAGGAATAGCCTTCCTTGCTGCTACAGAACTGCCCACCTTAGGGATTGGCCTAGTTCCCACTGTTTCAGCTCTCCTAGGGGTATGCAACTGTGACCTCTCTTGTCTCGGTATTTGGGGGCAGTCCTTGATCATGTGCCCCTTCTCCCCATATCGGAAACATGCTCTAAGTAACTTAAAGCACTCTCCTTTATGAAATTTCCCATAATGCTCATATTGGGGGTTTGTGTATCTACTCCTCCCTGTCCTTCCAGTGCCTCCTACATTTGAGGTTTGCCCTAAAGCTGCCCTTGCCTGCTTATTCTTGACAGAGCCACTACTTCCCACTTCACTCTAAGTGTGGTAACTCCTTGTACTCCTCTCGGGCATTGGGGCACTCATTCCCCTATTGGAAGAATGCTCCCTGTTCTTCCTCTTCCTATTCACTTCATATTTTATATTCTCCAGTTTCTCATCCTGGAGTGCAACATCTACCAACTACTGGTAGTTACAGAAGTTGTGGATCAGGACTTTCTCCTTGATCCCTAATAAAGTCCTCCCTTAAACTTGCAGCACTTATCCTCCTCATTAGCAACAATGTTGGCCGCATACCGTGACAGCTGGGAGAACTTCAGCTCATATTCACTCACACTTATGTCCCTCTGTGTGAGATTTAGGAACTCCTTAGCCTTCTCTGGGATATACACCCTCGAGAAGTACTTCCTCCTAAATTCTTCCAAAAAGTCTCTCCATGTTAGTACCGGTGGTATGAACTGACTATGGGGCACTAACTCCCACCAATGGAGCGCATCCCCCTGTAGTAAACTGACTACATAATCTAACTTCTCCTCATCCAAGCACTTCATCTGAATCAGGACCCTCTCAGTCCACTTCAACCATACTTCAACCTTTTCTAAATTTACAGTCCAATTGAAATTCACAGCCCCATAATTGCGGAGCTTATCATACTGCCCACTCCTTTCCACTGGAGCTTGCATCAGAACTTGTGACCCTTGGCCCATAACATATAAGAAAGCCTAAGAAAAGGCTTGAAATAAATGTTGATCTATGGGGTTCACTTGGGGCATAGGAGGAAGCGATGGCACTCCATACTGCACACTAGGTTCCTCAGAATCAGGAGTAGAATGTGTTCCTGCATCTTGTGGGACATAAGATTCATCCATGCTCCCTTAGGGAGAGTGAGATCGAGTCGTAGCTCTTTGAATTTTTTTTAGGCAACATAATCACTCCTTCAATATAAAACATTTAAAAACCTTTAGTTCATGTTTCATCTAAAACAACTTCAAATTATGTAAAACAATTTAAATCATATGAAACAATTTTAAATCAAGTGAAACAATACAAAAATAATGCATGTTGTTTATTTAAAACAATGCATGTGATTCATTCAAAACAATGCATGTTCCTTTCGTAGTTCAAAGCTACCCATTTCATGCCTAGGATACTCCTAAACCTAGTCGCTCTGATACTATAAGTGTTGGGACCCCACCCTCATAAGACAAGCACCCAACGTCCTAAGTGACATCCGAACGCGCATCCCACAAGACTAGCTTGACCACACCAGTCAAACAAAATCATTTCTCCTATTTCAGAACAGATTTTGAGAAACCTTAAACTGGAATTACAAATTGACTTCTTCAAAAAATTTGTTTCCCATTGGCTTAAGTTTCTAATGACACCAAAATCATTCAATTTTGTTAAAAAATCTGAAAGTTGTACCCCAAATATTTTCGGACTGTTATTAAACGGAAACAGTACACTATACTCAACTTCCTTCCAGAAATTGAAAGTCTTATAGAATGAATTAAAATTCTATTTCTTTAGAGAATTTGTAGTTATATGTCTCTAGTTTATTTAAAAATAAGAATCATCTCATTTGGAAAT
Source organism: Erythroxylum roigii (assembly GCA_027576455.1). Classification (NCBI taxonomy): domain Eukaryota; kingdom Viridiplantae; phylum Streptophyta; class Magnoliopsida; order Malpighiales; family Erythroxylaceae; genus Erythroxylum; species Erythroxylum roigii. The sequence continues at coordinate 21,270,951 of JANZXV010000211.1, read as the reverse complement.
CTACAGATCAAGATATCATCTAAATATCGATGTATGTTTAGTAAAATATCCAATTCATGCTCTTCCAACTGATACCCTTGCTTTGACTCAATCAATCTTTTTCAAATCAGTATTAAAAGCTATAAATTTTAATAGAGAGGTAGAGAAACATGTTAGAAATCCATTGGTTCAAAACTCAAGTCATTTGAAGGTCGGAAGACAAAGTTATGGCCAAAAGAGTTAGAGGTGTTCAGATCAGGCAGCCCCTTCTTCTTTTTCTTCTTTGGACCTGTATTGGTAAAAAGGGCATAAATTTTACTAGAAATATCATATTAAGGTCACTCAAAGACAGTTTCGAACAAGACTTCTAGACATACAACTTCCATAAAGACTTAAAAAAATATTTTGCCTCCAAAAGGGTCAAATTTAAAAAATAATGTAGTTGTCCCGTATGTCTATCCTATTCAATATCACAAACTTCTAATGACCATATCTTTCATCTCCAATGTACAAAATTTTCATACTATATAGCGTTAGAAAGCTAGAAAGATAAACTACAATTCCAAGAAGACAAATTTGTCTAATTTAGCCTAGATCAATATAGGTTTTCCCTAGAAATCAGGACACAAATTCTTACTCCTATGAAAACTTGAAAAGGCAATGTACCAACTTTAAGAGTCATGAGCAAAAACGCAATCATATTCCATTAGCATCAAAAGATAAGAGTTTTACAAAGCTTTAATGGGTATTTCAAGCCACAATACATTAATATCTCAAAATGTTGGATATATCTCAATACAAGGTTGCGATTGCAAGGATGAAGATGCGATCGCAAGGGTGCTTGGTGCGATCGCAACCGAAGCTTTTCCGCATAACCCTCTGCAACATCCTAACTTGTAATGGTCATATCTCTT
>JANZXV010000211.1:21244526-21261509 GCA_027576455.1 Erythroxylum roigii | reverse complement strand
TAATCGAACATTCAAAACTTGTAACAATTCTTAAAAATATTCGGAATTAAAAATTGCAATTTCGTAAATCATTGAACATATAACAAATTTCTAAAATTATTCCAAAAGTAAGGAATTTAATCATACGAAAATCATAATTTTCAAACATTTACATAACCACTACTTTATAAACAAATTCAAAAATATTCGAAAATCATAACTTTTCTTTATAAACACTTTAAAAAATATTCAGAAATCATAATTTTTCAAACATTTGCATAAACAATATTTTATAAACAATTTCAAAAATATTCGGAAATCATAATTCTTCAAGCCTTTACATAAACAATATTTTTATAACTAATTCCGAAAGTATTCGGAAATCTTAATTTTTCAAACATTCACATAAACAATAAAATTCGTAAATTCTTTCTTTCTTGATTTTTCAAAAACACATGAATTTATCAATAGTAGCACATTTCTTAAATCCTTACAAAATCGATGAATTTCATCAATCGTAAATAAAAATTTTCAAAATGTTTCTCTTCTTGAGTTTCTAAATTTGTAATGAATTTAACCTTTGTAACATTTTTTTTTCAAAATCATACGGAAACATCAAATTCGAAATCACTTTCTTTCTTGATTTTTCGAAAATATACACAATAAATTTTCAAAACCGTTCTGCTCTTGATTTTTTTTCGAAATCAAACAAACAATCATTCAATTTCATTAATTTTGTCAAAATATTCAAAACAATGAATTTAAAAACAATAAATTAAAAACCCTTTTCACTTTCTTAAGCTTTCAAGAACATACACATAGCTTATAATTTGAAAGATAAATACGGTACCCACCTCGATTCCATGCTAGGAACTTGATTTAAGCCTCAAATCCTCCAATCCTCACTTAAAAAATCCCTAATTCAATAACATGAACCCTAATTAATCAATTATCCAAAATTGAGCATCATCATAGCATAATCACTTAAATTAACTTTAGGAAATCCAATACCATAACATTCTTATCTTATCTAAACCCAAATCTCTTCAAAAAAATCCAAAGATCAAAGTTTTCTCTTACCTTCTTTCTCTTCAAATTTTCAGATTTATTGGCTCCATAGGAAGCTTGCATGCTCTTCCCTTTCTTTCCTCTTGAATCCTCTCAAAAGCCCTCTTGGAAACCATCAAAACCGAAACCCTAGCTTATGTCTTCCTCTTCTTCTTCTTCTTTCTCCACCGTCGCACCTCTCTTCTCCTTCTCTCTTCTTCTTTTCCTTCTTTCTTTTTCTTTCTTATTGTCATGATTCTCCTCTCTTAAACGACAGCTCCTTCCTTTCTTGCTTTAATGAAGGCTAAAAGATCACTAAGCCCTTCCTTAATAGCCTTATACCATAGTAACTTAAGTGAACTTCCACATTTGCCCTTCATTTTTTTTGCCCTAAAAACCTGACACCTTGCCTCCTTAATTTGATCAGGTTAATGAAACAATTTGGCAAAACTTCCTTCTAGAAACATGTTCCTCTATGTCTCATCTTTAAAATGACACCAAAAACACTCAAATCGGTTTAGAATTGAGGAAGTTATGGCCAAAATACTCGTTCAGCTCTTACTAATCCGAGACTGAAAACCAAATTCAACTTCCATTCAGAAATTGAAAGTCTTAGGAGCTAAATTGAAATTCGAGTCCTTCAGATAATTCATAGCCCCATGTCTCTATTTTATTTTGCCTCAAGAATCAATTCAATTGGATCTCCACAGATCTCGAATTTCTCAAAATACTAAACCATATTCATAAAATTTCCAACATCACTTAATTAAAAACAATTCTCTTTCCATTTAATCTCCTAAAAATCATAATTCCCCATGAAAAAGTAACTAAATGTCTTAGGAATCTAACGCTTCAAAAATCGAATCAATCGGATGTCGGACGGAGAAATTTTAAGCAAAAGATTGCAAAAGGGTCGGATTAAAAACAAAAGAACAGAACTTCAATTATATGAATATAATCGAATTTTCCAAAAATTATAACTCTTGATCCCGAACTCCAAATTCGACAAATTTGGTATCAATAAAAGGATCAAAGGAAACTCTACAACTTCCATGAAGGACAGAAAAATCAATTTGGCTTTTAAGAGACTCAAAAACCACTTCAAAGTTTCTGTCCACTAATGATCATGCCAAACAGTAACAACAACTTGTTAAAATCATAACTCCATAGTCCATGGTCCAAAAATTCCATACTTTACCTCAATGGAAAGATAAAAACATAATCTAAAACTTTCATGAAGAACTTAAAAGTAAATTCAACCTCTAACTAGGTCAATTTTTCAGTCAAGGATTCTACCCTGTTATTGTCATCCTATACCAACTCCAAACTTTAAAATTTCATATCTTCCAATTCTCACATTTAAAAATTACATACTTTATACCGTCGGAAAGATTGACAGACAAGCTACAACTTTTCTGTAGACCACTTACTCCAATTCAGACCAAATCAGTACGACGAGTGGCCTCAAAGTTGAGTACACGCAAACTTACTCTATGAGCATTTTCCAAACACAAAGCAAAATAACCTTATCTTCAGAAAATCATAATTTCCACTCCCGATATCGAAAAATATTAAACTTTATGGCGACAGAAAGCTCTCGACGGAAGCTACATGTTTCATGAAGATCTCAAAAAGTCAACTTTTATCCCCAAAAAGTCAAACTTTGCTTAATTCCACAAATTCTCACACTTTTTCTCTTTATTTCTATATTTTTTTTCTCCATTAAAGCAATTCATTCACTAACAATTTCATTTAAACTTCAAACGCCATTTTAGGCCATACCTTAACAAAAACCTCAATAACAAAAGCATTTTTCTCCTATCTTAATCTCATCTAACTATTCACATTCAAAATTTTCTTTTTCTTTATTCATTCTAATTTCCTCATTTCATGTCACTTGACACTTCAAAATTGCATGAAAAGTTCGGGGTCCAACAATTTATTTCAATTTTTACTATTTACTTTTATTCAATTCACATTCCAAATACTTTAGAAAAAGTTAGGTTCAAATTGTTTTATCTATAATCCTCGTGGGAACGGTAACCTTATATACTACAAGATACAATCATGATATGTGCTTACCATTTACACTTAGTGATTAATGATATGAAAATGCTTAAGATACTCACTTTAGTTCTTATATGGTTGTAGGTACAATTCGGATGCGAAAGAGCTAAAGTGAGTCGAAAGAATTATATTTAAGCTTTTTTATTGAGAATCACACTTACTTGTCCTCATGGAGCAAGAAAAAGAAGGATTAGAGCAAGAGAAGACAAGAAAATACCAAATGGAATAAAGATTAGCACAAGTCATGGCCATAAAATGCATCTCATAGCCATGACAAATACCAAATAGAATAAAGATTAGCACAAGTCATGGCCATAAAACGAATCTCACAGCCATGACAAATTTGTCATGGCAATGAGAGGTGTGTCCCACCCATGACACACTTTTTATAGGCGTGACACAAGTTGCATGGGCATGACATCCCATGTCACACCCATGCAAGGTGTCTCACGGCCATGAGACACTTATAGCTCACCCGAACCCTACTTTTTAGTATAAAAACATCATTTTTGTGATGGTACATGTTTATGTTTCATTTGGGAAAACAGTGGAACTTGCAATTTTGAGACTTTGGGAGAATGAAGAAGGGAAAACCTCTCATCCTTTGGCGACTCATAGAGGGCTAGGCCTCTCGACGCCGGCTCGAAGGTGATATTAATGCCGAAGAACCTGATTAGGCATTTCTCTCATTTCTTATTGTTCTTTCTCTTAGGGATTGATTGTGTTATCCTATGTTTAATGTTTGGGTGTTATGTGAGAATGATTGAATGCTCTATTTGATTGTTTTTATGTAAAAACCCAATGCTGGAATTTCAAAATAATTCGTAATTTTTATGTTGAGATTCATTTATGGCAACTAATAGTTTTTAATCATTAAGGATAACATAACCTAGGTTAAATAATCCGAGCTTGTGAGATTTTTGCTTAGATTGGTATGTTTTTCTCATTCGTAAGGTGTCTGTCTGATTAAACTTAGAGAGCATTTCCTAGGTTATTCGATAACTAGGGTTAATTAATGAGCTCTTCTTAATTAACTATGACTTAAGGAAAAATCGAGATTAACAGAGCTTTATGTTAATCTACGACCAATAGCTCAAAGAGAGGTGTGAAGACAACAAATCAATGAAATATGTCTAATTGGGTGTAGGCTGAGATTGAACCAAAGAACAAGGTTCCTAATGAATTCATCACTTTCATAATTTTTGCATGTTTTCTTTAATTTGTTTTCATTAGTTTAGTTTAGTTTTATTTTCTTATTTTAAAACAAAAAAACCCTCATAACTTAAACACCGATTATTTTCATTTTACAAACTTTATACACACTCTCTGTGCGATCAAACTAGACTCAACATTGTTATAATTGTAGGACTAGTTTATTTTATGCAGCGTTACAACATGCTACGTAAATTTTGGCACTAATGCTGGGGAGTGTGGTGCTTTAGTTTTTTTTTTCTTGATTTTAATTGGTGTTTTCTAATTTTTTTTGTAATTAGTTTCTTTTCAATTATTTCATTATCTTTCCACTTTTTGTTTAGTGTTTGTTGTGTTAAAAAAAATTACATGGACAGATCTCAATCCTATAACCATGTTTAGACTGATCATACTAACTTTAGTTATGGATGGGAAAACTAGCAAAACTACTTTCATAATAGTTTGCGGTGTGCATAACAATTCCCACATACACCAGAAGCTTCTTATTATGGCTCAGGTCCACCTCTGGAAGTATTGGTTAATGTTGTTGCTACTAATACTCTACAGTTATAGAAGGATGAAAGGAGATTTTAGTCTAGATTCCAAAATTTAGAGAACCAACAAAACTCAGGTATATATCTAGAAGAATTGATTGATATTATAAATGCTAAAACTTTTCAATTTCAACGTGTACAATAGTTTCAACAAGGTGTACATCAGTAGTTCCATTAGGAAATGATGCAATTCCACCAAGATACAATGTTTAGATTCTAGAACTTGGCAAGCCAGATAGGTCAGATGACAGAAACTCTTGACTGCCTAGTATCACAAGGCAAAGAAATGCAACCATATGCTAAGGTGTACCTAAGATATATTAGTGCAGAGATTTTACAAATTGAAGAGGAGATTGAGAATCTTGAGATACCTACTCAAGGAATTGCTTGCGAAGAAGAAGAAGTGGAAAAGGAGCTTGAAGTAGAAAATGATACATCATTCAACTCAAAAGTGAGTACTGCATCCATATTTATTTTTAATACTAACTCTTTACCTTTATCCAACAGGTTAAAGAAATTGAACAAAGAAGAAAAAGGTAAAGAGACATTCGAGATCTTTTCAAAGTGCACAAACTCAGTAGTGATTAAGAGTCAGAGGATAGGGAAGATGCTGAATGTGAATGATTATCAACCAAGGCCCTATCCTGAACAACCTCACACAGAGATAGCTCAAATTGTGATACCTAAAGACCATAATTTTTTCATGTGAGGAGAAAGTATGGAATCGAGCTAATGACACTAAACAAAGGCGCTTCTTAGGAGGCAACCAAGGGAAGTTAATTTTTTTCTTTACATTTTTGTATTTCTTTTTATATGCATGTTTGTTTTTAAGTTTGTTTGTTCTTATTTGTTTTTAGTTTTCAATCAAAGAGAGAGAAAGAATCAAACAAACAATCAAACATTTTCTCATTTTTCTATTGCTCCTAGGACTACATAGTCATGATTAGAGTGTGAATTGACTAGAAGAATCCATGGCAACTTTACCATGTACTTTTACTTTTGTGATTGATCAATGTGCATTATCTTTAGAAGAATAGTGACTAGTGGTAGACACAAACCAATGAGATTTTAAGCCTTCTTAGACTAACACATTTATAACAATCTCATTGGCATTTGTTTATGTGTGACCTACATTGTGAGATCCCATAACGGTTGGAGAGGAGAACAAAGTACGCTTTATAAGGGTATGGATACCTCTCCTCCTAAAATGCGTTTTCCCTAGAGGGGGAGGAGCAAAACCGTGAGAGCCTTGGCCCAAGGGGCAACTCAAAGTGGACAATATCTGTGGATGGTTGGTTTGGGTTATTACAAATGGTATCAGAGTCGATTCCTGAACCGTTGTGCCAGCGTAGGATGCCACATCGGTTGAAGAGGAGAATGAAGTACACCTTATAAGGGTATAGATACCTTTCCCCCTAAGACGCATTTTCTCAGGAGGGGGAAGAGCAAAACCGTGAGGGTCTTGGTCCAAGGAACAACCTAAAGCGAACAATATTTATGGGCGGGTAGTCTGGGCTGTTACAAATGGTGTCAGAGCCAGGTTCTCGAACCATTGTGCCAGCGTAGGACGCTAGGCTCTAAAGGGGTTGGGCCTTAAAGGGGTGAATTATGAGATCCCACATCGGTTGAAGAGGAGAATGAAGTGTGCCTTGTAAGAGTATGGATACCTTTCCCCCTAAGACATGTTTTTTCGAGTGTGGAAAGAGCAAAACAGTGAGGGTCTTGCCCCGATAGGCAACCCAAAGTGGACAATATCTGTGGGAGGGTAGTTTGGGCTATTACAAATGGTATCAGAGCCGGTTTCCATACCGTTATGCCAGCATAGGACGCTGGGCCCTAAGGAGGTCGATTGTGAGATCTCATATCAGTTGAAGAGGAGAACGAAGTACTCCTTATAAGGGTATGAATGCCTCTTCCCTTAAGGTGCATTTTTCCAGGAGGAGGAAGAGCAATGCCATGAGGGTCTTGGCCCAAGAGGCAACCCAAAGTGGACAATATCTGTAGGCGGGTGGTCTGGGCTATTACATACATGATATGTACATCCTGACTTTGGTTTGATTTTCTATTCAAGACTACATTCATATCACATGCATTAACATGGATATCATATAGGCATTCTTTGTTTCATTTAGCCAAATAACCTACCTATTGATATGATTTCCCTTTTGATAAGCCCCCTTGAGCTTTATTAGCTTTTCGTTTTGTGCTAACCACATTACATGATTTAAGCCTAACCAAATGTCCTACCCAAGCCTTAAAGCTAATGGAGCATTTGTTGATTGTTGATGATTGTGGATGTACAAAAGTATAAGTGTTGGGATGTGTATATATATGGGATGGTTATAACTGTTAGGATGCTATTTTATGGCTTATCAATGAATCTCCCATGTTGATGTAGCTTCTTTCAATTTTTATATGTAAAAAAAAGAAAAGAAAAAGAAAAGAAAAGAAAAAGAAATTCATATGTGTTGCAATGTTATTTATGATTAGTCTATCCTTCTAAAGTTGTATTGAATGAGTTACTTGAGTATGTTAGATATAAGGTAGATGTTGTTTACAATGATCACTCCCTATGATTACAAAATCTTGTCTATGGTTACAAAATCTTATTTATGATCAACTTTTGTGAGTAATATATGCTTGATGTGTTTTGGGCGAGAGAGATTGAATTTGAGCTAGGAAACATAGTTTTTGCATTCATCATAGTGTACACAATTGTGAGTGATTGTTGATTTTTACACTTGATGTTGTATTGAGTGTTACCTTTGTTTTACTAGCTTTGAAGACTTTTAAGCTACTTTACCCAAATACATCTCACTTTACCCTTGCCCACATTACAATCCTAAAAAGTCCTTTGATTCATCATTTTACATGTGAACCTTAGTAGTTAAGAAATGAAATGATTTGTAGAGTTGTGGAATATCATGATCATGAACGGTGTTTGAGTGTACCCATGAACCTATCTTATTTAAACACCTATCTTATTTAAACACATTTTCCAAGTCTACATATAGACTGCTCAGTTTCTTTAAGTGATGAATGTTAATTGATCATGAGTAAAAGCAATGAATGTTAAATTCTTGCTATAACTTTTGAAATTTATTCATATTTGCTTATGATTATGTATTCTTGGGAATTATGGAAAATGAGTAAATATTTTTGGGTCTATGCTTTTGAATATGATATTTTGCCCAAGGACGGTTAAAAGGTAAGTGTAGGAAAAATTGATATGTGCTTAATTATTGATACATTTAACCCTTTACACTTAGGGATTAATGATATGAAAATGCTTAAGATACCTCACTTTAGTTATTATATGGTTGTAGGTGCAATTCAAATGTGAAGGAGCTAAAGTGAGTCAAAAGCACTATATTTGAGTTGTCTTCTTGAGAATCACACTTACTTGTCTTCATGGAGCAAGAATGAAAAGGATTAGAGCAAGAGGAGATATGAAAATACCAAAAGGAATGAAGATTAGCACAAGTTATGGCCATAAGATGCATCTCCTGGCCATGACAAATTTGTCATGGCAGTGAGAGGTGTGTCCTATGCAACGCCCATGCAAATGCGTGAGACAGTTACAGCTCACCCGAACCTTACATTTTAGTATAAAAACATCGTTTTTGTGACGACACATGGTTATGTTTCATTTGGGAAAACATTGGAGCTCACGGTTTTGAGATTTTGGGAGAATGAAGAGGGGCAAACCTCTCATACTTTGGACACCCATGGAGGGCTAGGCTTCCCGACGCCTGTTCAGAGGTGATATCGACATTGAAGTACATGGTTAAGCATTTCTCTAATTGTTTGTTGTTCTTTCTCTTAGGGATTGATTGTGTTATCCTATGTTTAATGTTTGGGTGTTGTGTGAGAAAGATTGAATGATCCATTTGATTATTTTTATGTAAATTGCTAGAATTTTAATATAATCTGGAGTTGTTATGTTGAGATTCGTTTGTGGCAGCTAATGATTTTTAATCATTAGGGATAGCATAACCTAGGTTAAATAATTCGAGCTTGTGAGATTATTACTTAGATTAGTCTGTTTTTTTAATTTGTAAGGTGACTGTCCAATTAAACTTAGAGAGTGTCTCCTAGATTATTCGATAGCTAGAGTTAATTATCGAGCTCTTCTTAATTAACTATGATCTAAGGAAAAATTGGGATTAAAAGAGTTTTTGTCAATCTACGACCAATAGTTCAAAGAGAGGTGTAAAGACAACAAATCAATGAAATATGTCTAATTGGGTGTAGGCTGAGATTGAACCAAAGAACCAGGTTCTTAACGAATTCATCACTTTCATCATTTTTTCATGTTTTCTTTAATTTGTTTTCATTAGTTTAGTTTCATTTTATTTTCGTATTTGAAAACAAACAAGCCCCCCATAACCTAAACGTCGATTATTTTCATTTCAAAAGCTTTACACACACTCTTTGTAGAATCGACCTAGACTCACCACTGTTATAATTGTAAGTCTAGTTTATTTTGTGTAGCGTTACGATGTACTACGTCAGATTTGTATACTTGCGATGTAATGAGGGTTTTATTAAACTTGCTCAATAAAATTCATTCTAAACTCCATGCACATCTATTGGAGTGCACATATGTTTATATCAAATGGCCTAATCAAGACTATTAAAGGAATTATGAGACAATTTTTTTGGGGAAAAATCAATAATAGTAAGTATAATGCAAAGGTCAAATGATCAGAGGTATGTAAACCTCTTGAAGAGGGGAGTCTTAATATCATCCCCACATTGGTAACCAATAAGGTATTAATGGGCAACATACCTTGGAAGCAACAAGTGGATAAGGAATTGCTTTAATTTGGATGAGATGGATGCGTAGCTATATATTGAAAGGGGAAAGTATTTGGGCCATTAAAGATAAAGATTCTAATTAATTCTTCATATCTTAGTTACTTAAGGTAAGAAACTGAATTGAACCTACTATAAGACTATTGATGGTGGCACTTTATTATGCCTATGGTATGATAATTAGACAGGAAACGGGGCTCAAATCAACAATTTAGAGGCTGTCCAATTATCGATCGCTTTCGAGCTCAAGCCAAGGTTAATAGTTGGACTCTTTATGGACAATGGCACAATTACCTATGGCAATTGAGTCATATGTCACATAATTACCCTCCTAACATAGAACTAAGGGTATTCACTTGGAATAACCACTTGAATGGCAATTTCTCCAACAAAGCCTGTATGGAATGGATTAGACCGAAAGGACAGTTTGTGGCTTACCATAATCTTGTGTGGGATACAAGTCTATTGCTTAGATACTCCTTTCTAATGCGTTTGGCGGCTAAGAAAAATAATCAACATAACGAAGAGACTTCATTTCCTTCAAAAGCATGACAATTGTTTATTATGTGGAATGGAAGCTGAAAGTCTGGCTCACCTATTTTTCCATTGTACCTATTCTAATGCCATAAGGAGCGGTGTCAAGATGCTGTTGAATTGGAACTCTTATGTGGCTAGTTATCTGGATATCATCCAATGTGTAATAGGAAACTACAATAGGCTATCAAGAGGGGACTTAGTTGCTATTACACAATTGCTTGGAAAATTGTCTATAATCTGACATGGAAAGAAAGTAACATCAGGAGGTTTAAACATCAAGCAAGGACGATTGAGGTAACACTAAACCTGACTCTATTGTGTATTAGAGAGCAATACCTACTTTGCATGGAGTCCAAGATGATAAGTGTGCATATCCAATATGCATGGACAATAGAATAAACTATTTCTGGATTCATATTCAGGCTTACTTCCCAAACATGCAAAGGAGAATTGAGCTGGATAAATATATTGCATGAAAGACTTACAAGGTAGGTGGCTGTAAGTATAGAGCTCTTGATGATCCCTTGCATGAAGACATGAAGCACTCCGTATTGCCAAAATAAAAACGTAAGTTACACAATGAAGCATCTCAACCTTGTATGAGACACTAGCGACTAACTGATGGTGGGGTCACCATGAAGCTGGCTCCAGGTGAAGTGACTAGTAGTATGTAGCCTGCCATTGTGCCTCTGGACATAACCAGAATGAAGCTGGTGGAGAGGGTGTGCCTGTCCAGGACCAGAGGAGGGGTTAGTGCACGTGGAGATGTGCAATTGCATGCAGCACACATGGTGAAGTCTCTCCACAACACTTGTTGAAGACAAATGTTACCAGCGTGCCATACCTATTGATCATTGAAATGTCGCGTTTTGTTTAAATGACAGCTTAAGTCTATAATGCAAAATTGTGTTGTATGTTAAATACTGTTGTAAGTTCCTTGATTCCCTCTTTAATGGAGTAAAATTTAATTTTCGAAAGCAAAAAAGAATTGAACAATTATTTTTGACTGGGCATTAACTTGAGAAAAGAGGATGCATTGGATTGCTCTAAGCTATACAATGTATACGTTATGGTAAGAAAGAAACAAGAGAATTTATCAGAAGTTGCTTGTTCAAGTGGATGCTTTTCTGATGGAACTCACAAGAACATCAGGACATATATAATGACCAATGCACAAAGGAAGCGGTAAACAACTTAGAGAGACATAATTTAAATTGGAAGTTTGTAGAAACTACAACCTTCATCCCTGATACTCTTATTCTTATTTGAGTATTACTGGGATCTTATCACTTGCTACTCCATGATGGAATGATCTGTGGAATCTTAATGACAGAAGTGTTTATGGCAATGTAGGGACATGTGAATGTGTGCTTGGTGCTTATAGCTTTGAGAGCTATATTAGCTTAGAGCAATCTGTATGTTGTCATCTTGACGCAGCATTATATTCTTTTACCCTCTTGAATTTTAATGAAATTTGCTTTCTAAAAAATAATGTAAAAATTGCATTACAAATACAATATGAAGCAACTATTGGAAAATATGACCACTTCTTTTAGTTATTACATATATCCATTGGTTTTCTTAATGTGAATATACAAGTTTATTTCATCTGCAGAATACACGTTATTTAGTAAAGGTTAATTAAGTAAAAACTGTTAATGGTGTCAAAGATAAATAAAACGCATCTGCTTCACTTCAGCATTACGAAAGACACATTCGCCTTACACTGAAGACTGGAAAAATGGAAGAGATATAAAATGGCCCATTACACGGTTGTTATTATACGCAGAAACTGGTGGCTACTGAACTAGATTGAAAAGTGAAAATAATATTAAATATACGATTTGGGTTTGAAACATCCGATGTGGCTTAGGAGACGAATTGCTGCACAACATTATGCCATAATTACTGAGCAGAAGGATCCCCTCGCACCAATACTTACCGAGCCATTAAAGTTACAAAAACTACTAGCTACAGTAGTATATATTAAATTAAGATAATCCCATTAAATGCTTGTACAAACTACATCTTCTATGGCTGAAGCTTCAAGCATTGATCCTTCAGTTGTTAATTCTCTTTGTTCAGTGTACATTTGATTTAAGTTATTCCACTGTGCGCAATCCAATGGCGTGCTACAAATGCCTCAGAACAATTCAATCTTTTCAGACAAAAAGAAAATAATATAAAAATGAGGCCAATTTGATAGTGACATCCATATCGGACAGAATGAGTGTCACTCGCAATACGCATGCCCTATTCACACGGGAGACACGATGGAACAATACAGAATTGGCCAGGACCAAATATTAATCTGCGGTTGATAAACAGCCAGTATAACATCCCATCCTTACATTTGCAAGATTTAGGATGATAAAAAGGAAAAATGGTCGGGTAGAGAGGGCGATCAGCCAATAAAGCATATTCTCGCAACCAACATGCCCCTGTAGACAGTCTCAACCTTGAAAAACCGAAAAAGAATGAGAAAAGGCAAGCAACGTGTAAAGTTTCTTAATCAAATAGTCAATCAGCACTTGTGTGGGTAATGCACTTTTCCAGGTGTCTTTCTGGTGCAGTTTTGAGGAAGACAAAGTAAAAAAGCAATAACTAGAAAGTGCTGAGCCATGAAAACAGCAAGCAACTGCATATTGACTCAAAAATACTTGGAACACAAACCATAGCAATTACGTAATACGATTAGCAAAAGGTGCTTAATGAGGATGTAAATGGAAAGAAAATCACATAAAGACTCATGAAAGTATTTATGTCTATTTGCCTATTTTTTTCATTAATCTCACCCTCCATTGCCTTGTTTTTTTCCTCCTCTTTCTCAGTGAAACTTTTTATCCTCCAGTGGATAGAAAATGATTTAAGCTTTAACTTCATGTAGAAATACTAAAGTCAATACTGATCTGTTATCATAGGCTATGAACTAGGCAAGGCTTCTCCTCAATGGTTGCTAAGAAATCTGAGGATCAAACTCCAAAAATTTATGGTTACCGATAACCAAAGGTTGACTAAACTAATAAACTGAAGACAGTATCAAGTTTCAAACCACTGTCTACGCAAGTGGTGCTCTTACTTTTGGACAACAGGATCATATTACTGCTGGACAGCTCATATTACTCCTGAACATGATTCAGTGAAAGTATACCAACGTTTTACTCATTGGAAAATAAGAAATAAGATTGAATAGATTTTCAGTTGTTATCTGGATAGGATTAGTTTGAATAGATCTGACAGTCGTTATCTAGATAGGATTATTTTCTATTTCTATAATAGAAAGTTTGTTAGTTGTTAAGATAGGTCTTGTATCCTATATAAGGGAATGCAATAAAGACAAAATTATTCATTCCAAAACAGTATACATGTTGAGATCCAGGGCTCTCTTAACGAGCTCTATTCCTTTTTTTAAACTAGATAGATGAGGAAGGCTTCCAAGCAATGCCGCTAGATGACTTCCAAGTGCAAGATCCTGTAACCAGATTCAGAGCCAGGGGCCATAACAATTTGGTACAAAGCAATCGGCGATGGGGGACCCTCGAACCAACAAATTGAGGCTTTCATGACCATGTACCAGGAGGATCAAATAAGGGATCAAGTTGAAAAGGAAAGAGAAGAGTAAGATAACAGCTAGACTAGTTGAGATCACCAGAGAAATGACAGCTAACAGAGGAACTGTTAGGATCTATGGGAGAGAGAGAAAGGGATTTATTCCAAAAGGAAGAACAGTGGGCCAAGGAGGGAGTTAGTTATCAGCTGAGGTGGCAAATTAGTTAGGCATAACAGAATGTACCTAGAGAGGGGCAGAATGTACCTAGAGAGGGGGGTTTATAAAGAGGGAGAAAGAGGGGAGGAGGATAGGCAGAAAAAAGTTAGAAAAGTTGTGACAAAAGGACATTCATACCTTCTTAGGAGCAAATTTGCTCTGGTTAGGGAGAAATACTATACTTCTATACGACTGTGATATATACATCACAGTTATATTGCAATAATATAGTAAAACTCTAGTATTATAAGGGTAGAGTTCTAACAGGAATCTACTGAGAAGCTAATGGTTAGAGAGGAAGGAGAGAGCACAAGGTAGAGAATGGTGAAGGAGGGAATTCATACCCATCTACGCAAAGCTGGATTGTCCTCACTATGACAATTCTTTTGACCCCCTTAGATGGCTAAGCCAGTGTGAACACTTCTTTCACCATCAACCAAATCCTATGAAAACAAGATGGGATTGAATTATTTCGATATGCAACCGGATGCCCAACTCTAGTCCATGAAGTTAGAAAGGGATAGGCCATAAATGATACAAAGAATCTAAGATCAACTGCAACTTGGATCATAGAAAAAAGGTGGGAGCACTATCTTTGATGCAAAAGAACTTAAAGTATGTTAGGACTCTAGTTTCTGAACACTAGAGTTGCTATATTATTTCTATATATATATCTGTAATGTGCTTGGCACTACAGTATAACCAGAGCAGAATATGCTCCTAACCAGAGCTGATGCTCCTCAGAAGGTGATGATCCTTCTGTCACAATATTCTCACCAATATTCAGCCTACCTCACTCTCTCTTCTGCCCTCCTTTTATCCCCCTCTGCCCCCTAGTACATTCGGTTATTCTAACCACTTATCCACCTCAGTTGATAACCAATTTCCCTCCTAACCTCTGTCTTCTAGAACAATTCTCTCCCTCATCCCCGTAGATCCTAACAAAGTACATAAAATAAATAAAAGAAAAAAGATTAGTCAACCACAAACTTTAATTTGTGGGATGAAAATTTGGGAATTGAGTTTACATCAAAATAGGCTGAAATTTAGACTGTGTTAAGATTCCTCATTAGATATGAAGTAGTTATATATATTATTCTATTTTAGATATGCTATCCTAGTTGTATATGACTTATAGAATTTTTATTATAATAGGATTTAAATTAAGAACCCTTTTCTACTAGAATAAGGGTTCTAAGAACTATATATAGGTTTGTGTGTGTGTGTGTATCCAACTCTTCATCAAGAATGAGCAATCTAAAATTTTTCTACAAACTTGAGTTTTCAACTAGAAAGTGTGATACTTTCTTCTAAGAGTGATTCCTAATTTTCTATTATCCATTAATGGTGTTCTTCACTAAATTCCAGCAAAATTTACCAAAATTCCAGCCATATCCAATTTTCAGCAACCAAACGTTAAAATTCTAGCTATACAAAATCTAAAAATTCAGCATTTCTAGCCAAAATTTAACCCTAAAACTTGAATATTCCAGTAGACTATTATCAGCCATATTTCCTAATTTTGTATTTTTAACAACTATTTAATAATTCTTATTTATCCTACATCAATTTGGTGTCAGCGCTTTGATTCACGATGGCAGCATTTAGTAGAAGGGCATATAGAGAAATATTTAGTGACCAGGAGCGAGATGAAATCCTTGTAAGAGTTAAAGAAATATTGGACCTTAATAACCCTTGATCATAAGGTGCTCCAAGAATTAATCCAGAAAACAATATCAGACAACAAACTACAATTGATGGTGAGAGTAGAAAAGTGAAATCCAAGACGAAGAGGTTGACATCAATCAACAACGAATGGGGTTAGGAAATGAACGCCTACCGAGAGATCCAAGACAAAGAAACCAACCAGCAACATATGGAGAGCGCATGAGAACTTTTAGAGGCCACAATATAGTTGAACCACACAATGAACTCGTTGAAATTACTAAGAAAGTTTGTGTTTGAAGCCCCTGATTTTGCAAAAAAGATAGATCCACACCTGTTTTTAGATTGGAAAACAGCAATGGAAGATTTTTTTTAACTGGTATCACAAGTCAAAAGATTGAAATCTTCAATTCACAAAGATGAAGCTAGCTGAACACACTAAAATATGGTAGAGATTAGTAGAGAATAGACTCTGAAAAACAGGCTAGCTACTAATTGTTGATTGTGAAAAGATGAAGCTGAAGAAATAGGAAAAAAAAAAAACTTACCATTTCACTGTCAAGAAGATCTCCAAGATCAACTCACAATCTTTAAACAAGGGATTATATCCTTAATTGAGTACATAAAAATATTTGATAAACTTTCTATCCGATGTGAAGGGAAGAAGTCGGAACTAAAACTTATATCTCACTAAAAAAATGGCTTTAACGGTAGAAATTAGCAAGGAGTTAATAATGCAAAGGATTTACAGCCTCAAAGATGCGTATCATTTGATGTGAGCAAGAGTAAAGATCATCATGGAGATGGCGTATGTGACGGGGGCAAGCTTGTCATTCCAGTTAGACCTATGTCCAAAACTATGACCGAGAGACTCAAGGAGGCTCTCTAAGTGCATGTGAGCCAATTTGTGGAGAGGATGGAGTGCACCAAGCCTATTGGAGGAGAGCTATCTGAATTACAGCCCAAATTGATTTATTAATCTCAAATCCTTGGATTGGACTCACTTGGGACTTGAAGACCATTGTATTGGGCTGCACATCATCACTTAAGCCCAAGAGGAGAGACGCGCCTATGATTAGACTTGGGAGCACGTTGGACTAGTCCTAGACGTGTTTTTATTATTCTATTTTGGACTTGTTTTAAGTTATATTTATTTCGAGCTTCTATGTATTATTTAGCCTAAGTCTTTTATTATTTGACCTAGGTATAAATACCCTCTTTAGGGTTAGGGAAAGACAACTTTTGATCACATTATTTCTTGTGTGCCTCCGGCCATATAGAGAGGAGAAACCCCTCTTGTTCTTTTCAACTTAGGAATTAAACATCACTTATCAACTGAATCAGATTGTGGCGTGATTT
>JANZXV010000211.1:21233060-21244426 GCA_027576455.1 Erythroxylum roigii | reverse complement strand
TTGCTGGACAAGAAACCTTCCTAACTAGGAAACTTAAAATAAAATAAAACAGAAACAAATCCTAATCGATATAGGAATCATAACAAATCCTTATCCTAATGGATATAACATATCCTTATGGATTCAATCCTTTATTAAGGACAGAGCTCATTATCACCCATGAGCTATTATAGAAGCAAATCATGGCAAACAAATGCAATCTAATCATCAAAAATTGTCGATATGATGACTAAGCAGGGACTCTTAACTTACTTGAGTCTTAATTGTCACTAATGGCAATTTCTTTCTAGTTATATAAGTTGAGCTTTCTTAAGATCAGAAACAACTCCATGGTCTTTAGTGCCTCTTTCATTATATATGACCTGAAAAGATCAAATGAGTAGGTGAACCAAAAAGCTAGCAAATCACCACTAAAAAGTATGTTTGACTTAAGTACCTTGTCTATGATGCCGTATCCAATAGCCTCTGATGGACTAAAGTATTTTGGCCGACTCATGTCAGCCTCAATTTGCTCAGGTGTCTTCCCAACGTGCTTTGCCAAGAGATTGACCTAGATGATAATTGAAGCAGCACAAGTAGAATAAATAATTTAAGTGTTTATAAACAGACATAACCTTTACAAGAGAATCACGTTAAACTAATGTGTTATTTTTTTACTCTCTATCCTACTCCTTACTTTCAATGGCATCAGAGCTAATAATAAATAATAAAAATCCTTATTTAATACGATTATATTCTTATTTTATAAATTTAGTTCAATTCTTACTCCATTAGAAATAGGGTTTCATGACTTCTTTTATATATTTTTTCTCTAATAACAATATAGTAAATTTTCATGTGTAACTTTTTTTTCCCTAAAACTATGTTTGGTTAGAGGTTTATTAATGGAATGAAAAGGAATGTAATATTGTTCCATCGTTTGAGAGGAGGGATTATAATGGAATGAGATGAAATGAAATGGAAGAGAAAGGTTTCACATTACATCTCATTCCATCTTAAACAGTAAAAATGAGAAACTTCCAATTTGGAGAGTTTAAGATGAAATGTAAAATGATAAACAACTTTTTACCATATTACATTATAAACCCTTCTTCCAAATAACATTTTACTATATTACGTTATGAACCCTTCCAACCCTCCCAAAGAACAATTTTCTAATATTACATCCATTTACATTCAATTCCATTATAAACCATTCCATTCTATTTCATTCAAAACCTTACTTCCAACCAAATATAGCTTAAGAGTGTCTCTTAGATATTTAAGAGATTGATAAACTCTAAAAGTGATTTCTAAAAACCTATGATGCAATTCCAATGTTTTTATTTGTTTGAAATCCTAAGTATGATTCCTAGCTCTAATATAGATCCTAGAAGTGATTCTTAGACCTATCCTTGATTTCAATTCCTTAATTTTTAAATTTCTGACCCCAAATTCAAAGTTCCAGCATCCACTATTTTTAGTTTGCTTTATCAAATAGTCCACATTCCTACATTCATCCTACCATCAACTTGGTATTACAGCTTGGGTTCAACAATGTCTACATGAAGCAGAAGGGTGTAAAGAGGATTAGCTGGCACCACGATGGTGACATACAGCGGATTGATGTGTAAGGGATAAGTCAATGATCAAGAAATAGATGAGCTAACCGTACAAATTCTGAAAAGGCTAGACAAAATCGAAGCATGTCTTGAACAAGAGACTAAGTACTAATGTTTCCGGAGTAAGTTAGAGCAGTGGTTCTTGCTAATAAAGGTGCATTTGACATTGAGGAATTTGACGAGATGAATAATTAGGATCAGGTAAATATCCACGAGGAAAATGTATGACAACTATTGATAGTTAAGGTCGACTTTCATCATGTCAGAGAGAATGATACAGAAAAAGAATAGTTCAATTAGAAAAGGAATATTTCTAGTTTAATTTGTTCTTAGTTGTTTACGGTTTAGGTCATATTTCCTTAAAAACTGAATGAGTCACATGCCTTCTCCACTCTTGCGCATACTCTGATTCAATTAGAAAAGGAATATTTCTAGTTTAATTTGTTCTTTGTTGTTTACAGTTTATGTGATATTTCCCTAGAAACTGAATGAGTCACATGCCTTCTCCACTCTCGCACATGCTCTGACAATATGTCCAGGAGTTTTTTCTTCCTTCCCTTTCTGCCTGTTCAAGAGTCTTTTCTTCCTTCCTTTTCTGCTTACTTTTATTAGAATACAATATGGGCTCTATTAGGGATAGAGAGAACACTATAACAAAACCCTGGTTTTGTTTGTAGAAATGCTCAACATACCTTCATTCATAATTGTAGCAGAATTAGTAAATATGGTTTGACAGTTACTACTACCTCCACGAAACTAGGACAATAACTGGACATGAAAAATAAAATAACTTCCTAACCCCACTTCCATTAACACAAACTAATAATAAGGACAACAAATTCCACTAATAATCTAAGACCTACAAAAATATATTTTCCGAAATATTAGTCTTTATGATATGTGACAGTTTAAGTCTAGTATGGAATAACAAAAATCCTTATTAAATTCTTATTTTGAAATCTATTTGGATTTCCTACACCATTAGGATTAGGGTCTCAAGACTTAAACTATACATATCTTTATGTATAGAATGTTTAAATGAATAAGAATAAACCAAGTTTTCAAGTGTGAGACTTTGTTATTCTAGAATTATTCCTAGATAATTAGATGTGATTCCTATACGCTAGAAGTGATTTCTCAAAACTTATGTTTGTGATTGTGATAATTTTGTTTGTTTCAATTCCTACATGTGATTCCTAGTTTTTGATACAAATCCTAGAAGTAATTTGTACAATCATTTATTTCAATTCCTTTTTCTTTTTAATTCTCAGCCCTAACTAAAAGTTCCAATAGACCCGATTTTAGTTCATATGCACTTTATCACCTTCTGTCGTCATACATCAATATTGTGCCTTCAATATTCAGTGATTTACCCATATCACATCACTTGTTATAGTAAGCAATACAAATAAAATTGCAATTCCAGCACTAATAATCAAGAAGAATAACAGAATGGCAAGACAATATGGCTAAATTTCCATACATAGCCAAGGGATAACATCATACCAGTTCAGCTTTCACATTCTTAACTTCTTTTCTTGCAAGCTCAATATCTGTTGCTTGACCTTGAAATTTGCCAATTGGCTGAAGATTGACAGAGAAAGAACATGGTAACCTCATGTCAAAGAACTAAGAGCAGCCACATAATGCAGCCCAACAAGGTAATAGAAAGAAAAAAGTATGAATAATTAGGAAGAACATACCTGTTTTATCATAATAGTTGATGAGGGTAAAGCAGAACGATTTCCCTTTGAGCCAGCAGCCAAAAGTAAAGCTGCTTCTCCCCAAGCATTGCCAACACAGAGTGTGAATATTGGAGGCTTGACATACCTGGAAAGGAACAAGTTAGTTAAAGATGAAATAACTAATCTATCAGGTGTAAATATTACAGGGCAGAGAACAGTTTTGACACAAACAACACCATCACTACAGTTATATGCCCGCATGCAAACAAAAAAAAAATCACAATTAGCATGATTACAACACAAAGCAACTTAAATAGCACCTATGTTGCCTTCATAGAGGCAATGATGTGCTACAGTTTGAAGAAAATATCCATAAATTTAAATCATTCAAACAATAAAATATGTTGGAAGAGTTAACCCCAAGCATATTACAAAATCAATACCAAAGTATTACATTTTCTAAAAGTTGATTACACAGACACTACCCAAACAATCTTCCCCAAATATTTGAAGCTTGAAAAGAAAAATGGATAGTTTTAAAGCCCTGTGGATCTCAACTTATGGACTTTGGCGTATTAAAGACGAAAGTAATGTTTCGTCACCTCAACAAATTTCGCATTTACCATTGAATCACTCTTGGCATAGCACATTAAGGCAGTTCAAAATTGGTAAAAGTATAAAAGTTAACAAAAACAGTTCAGGTAAGTAACACTTGATGAGGGGATGCCAAACCATCATCCTAAAACTCAATTAATGAACAATTTGTAACAAAATAGAACATTAATGAAAATGACATTTAAAGGGGACAAAGATCTATAACCCCATAACATCATAGACTGCAAAAGCTTCTGTCTCATAGCCCAGCTTCTCTCCACCCTGAAAAACAAACAAAATTCTACTCATAGAAAACTTTCTTGTAATTCTAATTTTCTAAAAATAATCGAATAAATTTAATTAAACGTAAAATAAAATGAAATATGATAGTGTAATAATAAATATTATATATAATATAACTAAATATAGTAATAATGTCAAACTAGAACAATAGTTGACAAAATTTCAACTGAAACAATTGTCTATGGTTGTCTGTATGCTCATGCTTTTGTATGTCTGCATGATCCTGCATGACTACGAGCAAAGGTTTAAAGTAATGTTCCTTCATATGTTGCACTACTATTGGCACCATGTCATCTAGACAAGAAGAAGCTAAGACAAGGAACAACTACAAATACAATAGTAAATTTACATATCTTTCAAAAATTTTGTTATCCGTAGATCATTAAGTGAATAGTAATATAAAACATAATCAGTCTATGCATATTTCTTATTTTGGCATAATAAGACATAACAATGTAGACAATACATGACCTAGTGGTAGATTTAGCCACTAAGTTCTCAAAACATTAATAACAAAACTATTAACTTGTAAATTTCTTTATGAAATTTTCAAACAACCAACAGATTGAAGATTTCAACCAATTAGATTCCAAAGTAGGAGGCCTAGAATAGGATAGATAGTGGCTTGGAAGAAGAAAAATACAATTAGAGTTTGAAGAAGACATCTTAAATGACCTTCAAGATAGACAAGTCCATGGACTTCTATTTTAGAAATTTTATTTGTACTAGTAGGAAAATTTTATCGATTGATTGAAAACCAAATCTCCCTAAATCCTACCAATAAAACTAATAAAAGAATCAATGCAGAAAATACCTAAATGAATCTAGAAAAAGTAACTTAGAAAAACTACTAGCAACTCTTGGACAGTTGTGCATCAACAATTTTGGGCAGGTTCAACTACAAATCTAACTTCTTCTATTCTATTAATGAATTCTTTCCTTCAGCCTAACTTGTCAATGATGAAGGAAATGTTAACTAATGTGGGTTTGAAACTCAACTAACACTAATAAAAACCATTGGCACACAGCAGTACCATGATTGTTAACCCCAGCAAACTTTGTTCCAACTCCCTAAAGAACTTTGCAGCGCTAGAATTTTGTAAGTTTATAAAATTTGGCAGTTCTCTTGTTTGAATAAACGCCAAGAAAACAATTTTAATACAATCATATTTTCATTAGACGAAAATAATGTTAACCTTTGTTGTTCCGGTGGAGTTTATGTATAGGTAGATAGGCTTTTCTTCATCCTCATACTGAAGGTAAAGAAACTCTGCCAGTATTAGCTCCGTAACAGAAGGAACAAGAGACATGCCCAGGTAGACAATCCTATTTTTGAACAAGTAAGATGCTAAATCAGGGGGAGGCTGTTCCCATGCACTTCCCCTTGTATAAGGAATAACCTGCCAATAAAAGAATGATAACTAAATAAGGATTTCCAGTTCCCGTAAATTTTCCATTAAGTTTTATTCTAAACAAAATAAGAACACAAAGTTTAGCGAAATTCCACAAAAAAAGTCATGAATAAGCGAGGACAATATCAGACTTGCAAACAAACTCAACAACATTCATATCTTTATAAGCACAAAGAAGATAAAATCTAGAACAAACATGAAAAAAAACGAATATTTTGAAAAAAAATCCTACTATTAAGCTCAGATAGATGGCTACTATCAGGATAAGAAGTGACTACCACAGGGTTCCATAATTACAAACCAATTTGGGGTCCCTTAACCAAAGCAAAAATCTAATAAACAACCAATTCCGAAGTAGTCCTTATACTGCAATCAATTATCTCATGTACCAACTTCTCAAATCCCTTGTTCTTATATAAGCTATCTCATCAAGAAATGCATAGATAAGAATCAATGCTCAAACAAAAACATATATATCAATTAAGTACCATGGTAACGACATTTCTTTTGCGTTTGGAACTGGAAATTGATGTTGGATTGAGGCAGTCAGGTTGGAGTTTAATGCCAGAGAAGCTCCCCGGAACGATTCCCGAGAGAGAGGAAGAGAAGAAGTTGATAGATAAATTTAGGTTTCGATTAAAACTTAGGTTCCGTGGAGTGATTGTCGACGATGCTGAAACATACGGGTTCAGGGCCACCCTCGATGTTGTTGTGGTTGCGACCTCCATTGTTGGTGAATTTGAAGATAGAGTGAAGAGACAATAGTTTGAACGGAAAAAAAGGTACTGCGAAGCAGCCATTGATGGGCCAGTTTCATGATAACATTAGCCCGTAGGTAAAGAAAAGGTCAAATTAGTAATATTTTTATCATTATACATAAATTTTAATTTACTCCTCAAGTTGTATCAAAAAATATATATAATCGGATTTAAAAATTAAAAGTTAAATAAATATTCTCTTTCTCTCCTCCCTTCTCCTTTCTTCTCCTTCTCTTGCTCTTCAACTTCTCTGCTTATTATTTTTCTTTTTTTTTTCTTTTCTTTGAAAAAAGGAAAAATTGATATTTAAATCTACAAATTGCTATAACCACAGCACATTTAACTTTCAGTTTCAACCTCTACTAAATTATCAAACTGCAGCATTTTCGTTCTTGGCCTCTCATTAAGTATATATACTAAGGGCGAGTTGGGATGGACGACCACGCAATCTATCTCAACCGCCCATTTAATCCAACGGTGACATTTTCTCCCTCCCTCTCTCTGAAAGTTCTAGAGCCATTCCGCTCCACAATTCATCCTCTTCGTCCATTTGTCCATTCCATCTAACGGCTTATATTTGTTCATAGAATGTTGTGCCACGCATTCCATCTCGTTCGTCCATTTCTGGTCATTGAATGTTGTGCCTTGTTGTTCCATCTTGTTCGTCCATTTTATTTGGTTATTGAATGTTGTGCCTCAGAGGTTACTCTATTACTCTCCTAGAGTTTTGCAATTACTCTGCCTCGAGCTCTTTGCTTAGCTATATCTGTTCATTGAATGTTGTGCCTTTATATCCTTTATCTTTATTATTACTTTCCCTCTTCTATTTATTCACTCGCTTAACCTGGAGTTGTGCAAAGGTTTCTCTCTCTTCCTTTACCTCTCCGCTCTTACCTTTCTGTACAGCGCTCCGCCGTCAATGTCTTCTGTCTTTGGTGAGTTTCCCTTCTTTTGTTTTCCTTTTTGGTTTTGCGTTTTTTTCGTTCGACTTTCATCCAGGTTTTACTGTGTATACAGATGGCCTACGACTTTGTTCATTCAACATAGATGGTTGGAGTATCTCTTTCCGCTTTGGTAAGTTTTGTTCATAAGTTTTCGTTCTTCTTTTTTTCCTTCTTTTTGTGTTGTTAAGTCTTCGTTTTTTCTTTTGTTTCTCTGCAGGTGTTGTAGTTTCTCTTCGGCAGTACGTGGTCGTCCATGAACTACGATAGTTTCTCTTTCGCACAATGCTCCGTCGTCGATGTCTTCTTTCTCTGGTGAGTTTCCTTTCTTTTGTTTTCCTTTTTGGCTTTGCGTTTTTTCCGTTCAACTTTCATCCAGGTTTTACTGTGTATACAGATGGCCTACGGCTTTGTTCAACATAAATGGTTGGAGTATCTCTTTCCGCTTTGGTAAGTTTTGGTTTTTCCTCTTCTTTCTTTGCCACTGTGATAAGTTTTCCTTCTTCTTTTTTCCTTCTTTTTGTGTTGTTAAGTCTTCGTTTTTTCTTTTGTTTCTCTGCAGGTGTTGTAGTTTCTCTCCGGCAGGTGTTTCTCTTTCGGCTATGGTAAGTTTTGGTTTTTCGTTTTCTTTCTCTGCGGGTGTGATAATTTGTCCTTCTTTTTTCCTTTTTTGTGTTGTTAAGTTCTCGATTTTATCTTTTGTTTCTCTGCAGTTGTTGCAGCTTCTTTCTTCCAAGTGGCTGCAAGTGTTGTCATGTCTTTGTCTTTCTCTTCCTTGTGGTGTTTCTCGTTCTCTCCCATGTGTTTCTCGTTCTCTCCCATGTGTTTCTCTTTTTACTTTGGTAAGTTTTCGTTTTTTTCCTTTTGTTTCTCTGCTCTGCAGCTGCGACAAGTTTTCCTTTTTCCTTTTCATGTTTCTGTTGTTAAGTTGTGGGATTTTTCTTTTGTTTCTTTGCAGGTGTTGCAGTTTCTCTCCGGCAGGTGTGGTATCGGGTTCCTCTTTGGAGTTTAGTAAGTTTTCCTTTTTTGTTATTTTTGTCCTTTTTGTCTTTGTGCGGTTAAGTTCTCGTTCTTGCTTTTGTTTTTTTGCGGGTGTTGCAGTTTCTCTCCGGCACGTTTGTTCGCAGCACAGGAGGAAATGAAAAACAGAAACAACACCTTTCTTTGAAAAGAACAAGTCGTCCATGAACTACGAAAGTTTCTCTTTGACCGTTAGTAAGTTTTCGTTTTTGCTTTTGTTTCTCTGCAGCTATGATAAGTTTCCATTTTCCCTTTTTCCTTTTTCCTTTCCTCTCCGGCTTTGTTAACTTCTCCTTTCGTGCAGGTTTTTGTGTGTATTTGGACAAATGCTTTGATCAACCAATGCCATGATGCCATTCTAATTCATTGCGCGGAAATAAAAGGCGACATTGAAGCGGTTGAATTCTATCACTTGGACCAGAGTGAGTGTTGACTTGGATATAAAGATATAAACGGGTTGATCAAGACCAGAAAAAGATATGAGAACAATTCCCTTGTTTGCAAGCGATGGAATATGTTTAAGACTTCGAAAGAACCTAGCATAAGGGTTATCTTCAAGATCTGTGTACTTCGTCTTACTTTTAATAATTATCTTAATAAATGAAACGTTTTCCTGCCCTTCTAAACTTTCCTTTCGTCTTCCTTTTGTCTTTCTCAGAAAAGTATATATATTACTGAGATCGAACACTGAAAGTGAAAGTGAGACGCAGGAACAACTCGAAGCGATGGAATATGTTTAACACTTCGAAAGTTCCGTCTGCTTTCAGTTTTGCGATTCCGTCTGCTTCTTAGTTTACCGCTTCCTTCTGGTTTTCTTTTGTAGTCTCCCCCTTTTTAATGATAAGAAACGATCAAAACAGTTTTACTATAAAAGTAAGACCAAGTTTTAGGACGTTAGAAATGAGGAGAAGTTTTAAGACGATAGACGAAATATGAAGTTTTCAGAAAACACAGATATATACATGTATATATAGATATGGAATATAATTGAAGCAGTTACATTTTGATATAGAAATAAATCAACGAAAAGGCAAGCAAAATATTTTTTAAAATATCTAACAAACTATATGTCTAATAAATATTACTATTCAGCGCTTAAATAAGTATACTACTAAATCTTTCATGTTTCAATGTGGCAACGCTAAAATTACTATGAAGAAACGTCTTTGGCTTAGTGGTAGTAGAAGATACGATTTTCTGCATTCCGTCAACTTTCAACTTCCGTCTGGTTTTCTTTCGTCTTACTTTCTATTTGCGCCTTGCGTCTGACTTTCCTTCGTTTGATTTCTGTTTGATTTTCACATTGTCTGTTTTTCTTCCGTCTCTTTTTTGCCTTTGCTCCTTCCGTTTCTCTTTTGTTCTGTTTGCGTCTTACTTTCTTCTATTAATTATTATTTGTTCTTCATCAAAATCATTTACATAAACTCATTTTGACTTAATAATCTTTATTAGTAAGGTTGAAAATCATATACGGATTATCAAAAACGAACAAACAAAAATTACAGAACTGAGAACGTCAGAACTAAATCTTGTGTTTTATTTCCTTCTCATTTTCTTCTTCTTCCCATTTTCTTTGTCTCTGCAGTTCGTCTTACTTTTGTCTTTGCTCTTGCTCTTAGTTTCACTTCTGCTTTGTCGTAGTTTGACTTCTCTTTCCCTACTTCGTCTCATTTTTTCCAGCCTTACCGAAATGGTTCGCCAGTTTCTAATTTTATTATTATATGATTTTTTCAAGATTATTGATCATGACCTCATTTTGGCTTAACATTAGTTAGTGCAGATCAGTAATATTTATATATTATTGATCATGACCTCATTTTGGCTTAACATTAGTTAGTACATATCAGTAATATTTATATATTCAAAATAAAAATTTTACAGTTAACATTTTTCTTATTATTATTATCTTTATTATTCTGACTAATTTAATTATATCAATTTTTTTTAATTTGTACCCTTGTGAATTTTAATATTATTATTACGATTTTTCATGCTATTATTAATGTTCTGCATAAGTATATATAGTTATTATTGATCATTCAGGATAACCATGTTGAGGTTTCGTCTGATTATTATGACTCTTTTTTCGTTCAATAACTTAGCCAAGATGTCTACAGATTGATAGTTCATCTGAGCAAACTGTAGAGTTCCAATCTTCCTCTCACTTGTAACTGGTAGCTGATCCGCTTTTTATCTCTCACGTTATACTTAATGTAGTCAACCGATAATATCTGTGTCGAAAGGAACAAACAGAAACCCTTAAAATTTATGAACCAGATATCGTTTTAGAATTATCATAAAATAAGAAATTGGATATAAGATTCGGTACCGTTTCTGAGAAGCTGCCTGAGATCAGAGCATGATTTACACCCCTTACTACTCTATCCGGCCGGCTTGTCGGGGCGCCTAGGGTCGGCGATTCCACCTTTTGAGATCAACGTTTAGCTTCTGTAATAATTTTCGCTTCTGTACGCATAAAGAAATTACTATGATTATTTACTTTTCTTGACGGCCATATTTAATGCAGCGGCCATCATTTAATACAACTCAGATTATTCTTCGAAACCCAATATTTATGTCTGTTAGTACAGGCCAAAACCCAATATTTACATGTCTTCCTCTTCTCTGCACATTCAGAAATTGCTATGATTATTTGTCGATTTTTTGCACCCCCCGTAAAAGCCATCATTTAATACAAGCCAAATGATGCTACTGTTGTGAAAATTGACCGGATTAGAGTAGGTTAGCAGCCAGCTGCGGCCATTTCTTGCTAATTAAAATTATTTACATCAAAACTGGTTGTCCTACACGCTCCACTGATACCTATATATATTAACGTTTGACCTTATCTCGTGTCATCTAACAGTTAACACTGAAATCATATCTAACCTCTTTTACGTTTGAAGAAACAAAGAAGAACCCTTCATACTAGTGAGGCATTCTTTTCTCCATCAATTTTTTCTTTCTATCTTTTCAATTTATCATCTCAATTAGATGGTTTCTTTAACTTCTACTTATAACATTTTTGCCAAATTTGTTTACCATGACGTTA
>JANZXV010000211.1:21221298-21232960 GCA_027576455.1 Erythroxylum roigii | reverse complement strand
CAGTATGATGTGAAGTATTGTAAGCACTGTTTGAGATATTGTGTGTAAACTAGTCTGATTTGATTGTACTGTCTTGGATGACATCCACATATCCTCCCAGGGGGTATTTGGGTGTTACATAAATAGTTCTATAGATCCAATTTGTCTTGATCATATTGATCTTTTGGCATATTAAGTTTCTGAGGAATCATGTTTGATAAATAAGAATGACTTGAAAGATAATCTTAGATGGAACAGTGTTGAAATGTCATTTTGTGTAATGAATTTAAATGATGTTGAAGATGAGGTTTCTCTCAATGATGAGGATTTTGTATCAAATGAGAATTGGAGTTAATGTGATTCTAGTTGGTATTTGAATAAATGAAGTTTCAAGTTTTTATTTCTCATCTGCTTTTAATTTCACTTATATTTGATGTATATGTTAAATTCTATATGTGAATTATACAATATAAATATAATTGTAAATGTTTTTGTTTGAAGATTTCACTTCTAGTTCATTATTTCTTTAGCACAAACTCTTATTGTAAATTGTAATTATTAGAGAGTCATGAATATTTATTATTATTTTTATTTGGTGTTTTGATATAATTATTATTTATTACATGATGAAATTGTAATATTTTAAATAATTTGTAATAAAATAAATAGATGATTGTTATTTTAAAATTCTATTATTATGATTTTTTGAGACAAGGATGTAAAATTATAAATTATACAGTATAATATATTGAGGGACTATTTTATAATTTTTAAAAATTTAGGAACTGCTTTATAGATTCAAAATATTATTTGAAACGGTACCCAGTATTAACCGATACTGGTACAGTACTGTACCAGCATTAATCTAGTTTATTTATAACATTGATATTCAATGTTAAGAAGTTTGTTGAGTTTAATATTAGTGACGATTAATTTTTCAGATCTTACCTATTTATTAGTTTTATACTAATGTTGATTATTTTTAATTAGTTTTTTAGACCTAATTAAAATTAATATTTTTAGTTAATTAGTTATTTATAGATTGATATTTTTACAAATATATAAGATACTTATTTATAAATAGAATGAATATATAAATAATAACTAAATTTTTTTACATAATGTATCATAAACTATTAATTATAATAAAATATAAGAAATGAATCATCTTACTTATTAGTATTATTAGATAATAAATAAAAATGTGATAAAATATGAAATTTATTATTATATAAAATTAATAAATTATCATATTAATAAAATATGACAAATAATACTAATTAGTTATTAATAAAGTAAATTAATATTATCTATTAAATATTAGTATACTA
Source organism: Erythroxylum roigii (assembly GCA_027576455.1). Lineage (NCBI taxonomy): Eukaryota > Viridiplantae > Streptophyta > Magnoliopsida > Malpighiales > Erythroxylaceae > Erythroxylum > Erythroxylum roigii. The sequence goes on along the minus strand of JANZXV010000211.1, from coordinate 21,231,650 downwards.
TTTAATATAAATAACGATAAGTAAATAAAATACATTCATTTTTAAATTTTTATTAACAACAAAAAAATCTCAGATATATGTTTATTTTATCAAATCTTTTTAATAAAAAAGTTATTCAAAGTTTTGAACCTCATACATATACACGCATCCAAATTTTGCAGAAAAGAGGGGAACAAAGTCGCGTGAAAATGAGAGGCGAGAGCTATTCAATCGCCGAAAAGAAAATTGAAAATCGTCACTTGCGAGGCGAGTTAACGTTTTGCCACTAACCAATCCATTATAACGTCATTTTGGAGGAACAAGATCCTTTGTCTAGTTTTATGGTGTCTTATTATATTAAGTGAATCTCAGCTATTTATTTATGCGGGTCTCGTGTGAGTTATACATAAATAAACGTGGAGCCAGCATAAATGAATAGTTGAGATTCACTGGATACAATAAGACACTATAAAAACTGGACAGAAGATCTGGACTCATCTTGGAGTAGCAGGTCGTTCTGTTCTATTACACTGAGACGCATCAATCAATTTAACTCCTCCCAAGCCGTCCGATCTATAATCAACCATCGGTTTCCTGTATTAATAGAGTTCAGATTCTCTGTCCAGTTTTATGATATTTTATTCTATCCTATGAATCTCAACCATTTATTTATATGAGTTTCGTGTGGGTCTCGTATAAATAAATGCGAAATCCACATAAATAAATGACTGAAATTTATGAAACAAAATAAAATATCATAAAACTGGACGGATCATCTTATCTCATATTAATGACAAGCGCTCTATCGTCAGAAGAACTTGAATTCAATTTATCTTCTCATGAGATATTAGGTATGAATCTTTGCTCATGCAATCATTAGCAGTAAACATCAAACCTTCCACTAATCAACCAAAAGAAGAACATCAATTCTTGAAGAACCCTACCTATACCCACCTTAATTAAAAAAACCGCCCTTTTAAATTTAAAAACCTCTCTTTGAATCCAAGTCTCTCTTCTCTTTCAAGATTTTATCCCGTAACAACATGTGATCAGAGACTCACATTTCTTCTCTACTCATTCAAGTGATTTTGCTTTCGTGGGTTGTTGGCAGATCTTGGATTTATACTCCGGTTAAATATGAGATAAGCAAAGTTGCCAACTTTAGCAAATTAAAGTATCAAAAGTTTCGAACTCTGTATACCATTACTTAGGTTCTCGCGTTAAAATCCTTGGCCTCGAGCTACATTTTCTTGCTCTCTCCTTTCAGTTAAATCTTGCTGTTGATTGTTGGATTGATGAGCTGTTCTGGGTCTTTCTTGTTTTCTTGAAAGAGAGTGGTGGGATGATAGTAGTTGCAGCGGAAATGCGTTCTTTTTATTCTCTGCAATTTCTTTGTGCAATCTCTCTTGTTCTGTTTATGACATGCGATTCCTTTCCCAAAGATGAAGGTATGTTTCGCCATTTTAGTCTCAGATCTTGGTTACCTGCTTTATTGGAAAGCTGTTGTGCTGGGAGAAAACGTGGAAAAGCATAGTGTACGAGGATTCTTTATCTTGCAGTTGATGTTGTTTGAGGTTTCATAAGATAGACTCTTCTTCGTCTTCTGCCAAAGACTAATTGAATGCTTTTAGGTTGTTTACTTCGCCTGTTCCAAGATCCATATTTTGTTTCATCATAGTCCATTTATTTATTTATTTTTGGGTTCATTGAAGTTAACTGATCTGAGTTCCCGAGTTCACAGTTTTGTAAATATATTAGATATGGATACTCTGGTGTCCATAAGATCGTAATTGAAGTGAATTGCCAGAGAATCCAAACCATTTTACTTATTTAATGTGTGCTGTGGGCAGTTTTGGCACTTACTGCATTCAAGGAGGCTATATATGAAGACCCACTCTTAGTGTTAGCCAATTGGAATGCTCTAGATTCAGATCCTTGTGATTGGCCTGGCATTTCATGCTCCTTTACTCGAGACCATGTCATCAAGATGTAAGACATTATGTTTTCCTTTCTAAGTTTACTGAAGATTATGTGTTACTTTCTAATTACTTTCTGTATGTAGGTTTGAGAAGCCAAGATATATTTAACGGTGTATTGTTTGATGATTGTGTATTCCATTTATCCATGGAGGTTCATTTTGCAGAAATATATCTGGATTATCTTTGAAGGGATTTCTTGCACCAGAATTGGGTCGGATCACACATTTGAAAGAACTGTATGCACCTTTAAGCACTTGAGAACTTCATGCCACAATCCAAATGTACTTATTTATTGTATATTGAATCGAAGCCCGTTCTTGTCATTTTGAACTGTGTAGAATCTTGCACGACAATTGTCTGATTGGGACTATACCGAAAGAACTGTGCATGCTGAAGTACCTGGAGGTCCTGGATTTTGGAGTGAACCAATTAACAGGTTCAATTCCTCCAGAGATAGCCAGTCTAACCAGTGTTAAGAAGATGTAAAATATCACCTTTAATGCTGTAAACTAAAGTAGGCTAGAAATGTTAACAGTTTTTCTTACTTCATGAGTTCATGTTATTGTAGAAACCTTCAATCCAATGGGTTGACAGGGAGTTTACCTCCTGAGATTGGCAGTCTGAAGAACCTTCAGGAACTTAAGCTTGATAGAAACAAGCTTCAAGGACATTTTCCTGCTGATAACAATTCAGATTTCATGCCTAAGTTACACGGAATGTAAGTAGAAAGTCCTGCCTACTAGAGTTCTATTGAGCTCCATATTCTCACTTTTTGGTACAATTTGCAAAATATTCTTACGTATGGATTTAAGTGTGTTTAACAAAATTGTGAGACAATTTAAAGATGGAAAACATATCCATTACCAATTTTTAGTCCATCAATTTTTATTACAGGTTTTAAGGTGTTCATATTCATAGCAGAAATTTACTAGCCATGCAAATAATTTTTGGGCAAAATTCAGTTTTTGGACATTTACAGAGGAATATCATTACATCTGTCAATTTTACTTTGCTCCTTGAATAGCTTATTGTACGTTGGACATTGGTCACGGTGTTAGCTAGTTGCTTCCAAAGATGCGTTAAAATCCTGGAAATTATTATTTTGTTGTGCATTTTTTTCTTCTCTGGTTTTCTTCATCGAGGTTCATTTCTGCTTCAGGTATGCATCCATTGCAAACTTAACTGGCTTGTGCAGAGCATCTCAATTGACAGTGGCTGATTTCTCATACAATTTCTTTGTTGGAATCATACCTAAGTGCTTGGAGTACCTTCCAAGGTTTGTTTTGTCAGCCTTTCTTCCTGGCTCATTTATCTTAAGTGAGCTACTTTCTAACAATTTGTGTCATACAGGACAAGCTTCCAAGGGAACTGTCTTCAACACAAGTATGTTAAGCAGCGTTCTGCAGCAATCTGCTGTATGTGTAACAAAGCTTTCCTGTCAAACTTTTTTATTTTTTATTTTTAACTTCAGATGCAGATTAAAATATTCAAAAATCAGAATTCCCCCTGTATTTGTAACTTCCAAGTTTGTAGTGTCCCTTTTCGGAGTGAATCTGGTTAGAACCCAAGGCATCAAATTTGAAATTTTCTTAATAATGGAATACATTTTTATTTTATATGCTGAAACTGCGATCATCTCTATACTCTGTCATGCATGGAAAGTCTTACTCTGCATTCTGAAAATCTCTCGATCATTAGGGAAGTCCCCACTCCTTAGTGCTTCCTTGGATGTAGCTTTGAAATTCTCTTGCTATTTATGACATTATTGTAAATTTAACGAAGTCTAAAGAAACTTATATTGTTCCATTTGTAGATGGTGCACCGCCTCCTAGGGCCCGACAGACATTGAACTCTAAGCATCAGCCTCTTGGGGATTCATCCAAAGCGCATCAAGGAACATCGAAACCCACCTGGCTTTTGGCTCTGGAAATAGTGACAGGAATCATGGTAGGTTCTCTCTTTGTCATTGCTCTTCTGACAGGCCTTCAGAGATGCAAAAGCAAATCTTCAATCATCATACCTTGGAAGAAATCTATTAGCCAGAAGGATCATATGACAGTATACATAGGTTGGTTTACCTTTTAGCACCATCTATACATAGGTTGGTTTACCTTTTAGCACCATCTAACTGTACATCAGTACTCTTATCATTGTCTTTATCTGTAAGTTGGTTATTTTCATTTTTGGTTTATTTGCAAACAGATTCTGAGATGTTGAAAGATGTAGTGAGATTCAACAGACAGGAGCTTGAAGTGGCCTGTGAAGACTTCAGCAACATTATTGGCTCGTCTCCTGACCGTTTGGTGTATAAGGGCACCATGAAAAGTGGTCCTGAGATTGCTGTGATCTCCATCTGCATCAAAGAAGAACATTGGACAGGCTATCTTGAGCTGTATTTCCAGAAAGAGGTGACCAAATGCATAACAAATACAAAATCCTTTGTCAAAGAAATTTTCTGAAGATTTATTGTTTTATTGGAATTAGGTGGCAGATTTGGCTAGATTAAGTCATGGAAACACGGGAAAGCTATTGGGTTATTGTAGAGAGAGCTCCCCATTTACAAGGATGTTGGTTTTTGAATATGCCTCAAATGGCACACTTTATGAGCATCTTCATTGTAAGTCAACTTCTTTTACTAAAAAATTTGTTAGGGTTTCTTAATTGGATCAAAGCGCTGAGTACTAGTCTAAATATTTGCAGATGGAGAAGGATGCCAGCTATCATGGACACGACGTATGAAAATCATCTTAGGCATTGCTCGGGGACTCAAATATCTTCATCAGGAACTTGATCCCCCTTTTACCTTATCCGAGTTAAATTCTAGTGCTGTATATCTAACGGAAGACTTTTCCCCCAAGGTATACCACAAACCTTGCCTTTCTTTTCAAGAAATATGTATCTTCTTTTTAATTAGTTTGAATCAAGGACAATGTTAGCACACCAGAGATGACATAATCATATTAGTGTGATGACACTCTAGCCATAGGATTGACTTAGCTTTGTTTGTTTAGAAGTTGGTGAGCAAGATCAGTAAAACTTTGATGTTTGCCATCTGGGGAAAGGATCTCTTGAATTTTTTAAATGTGTTTCTGCATCTATTTTTCAATATGGTCTGTACTGTGCCTTAAAGTCAATATATAACATGTTTTACCTAATTATTCCGCTAGTTATATTAAAGTTTATGCTAATCACAAGATGGACATCAAGGTACATAAATGAGATGCTGTGAGCAAAAAAATTCAATGTTTTGCAGTTGGTAGATTTTGAAAGTTGGAAAAGTATTCTTGAGAGATCAGAAAAGAACTCGTTGTCCATTGGCAGCCAAGGTGCTATTTGTGTACTATCAAACTCTGTGGAGGAACGCCATCTTGATATCCAGGGCAATGTTTATGCATTCGGTATCCTTTTACTGGAGATTATAAGCGGCAGGCAACCATACTGCAAGGACAAAGGGTGCTTGGGGAAATGGGTAAGGAGATCTTTGAAGTATGAAATTTGACAATTTTGTTATCTGGAGTAAATACAAAACATGAAACTACTCAATATTGCAGGCGAAGGAATATCTTGAATTGCCCGAAGCAATGTCGTATATGGTTGATCCAGAGTTGAAGCACTTCAGATATGAGGACCTCGAGGTCATATGCAAAGTGGTAAACCTTTGCATCCACCCAGATGCCACCAAGCGGCCATCAATGGAGGAAGTAAGCTCCATGCTAGAGAACAAAATTGACACTTCTGTGTCTGTTGAGATGAAGGCATCTTCTTTGGCTTGGGCGGAACTTGCGCTTGCATCATGATGCAGGTGAGGGATTTAACTAACAGTCTTAACTCAGATACTTTAACCATTGTATTACTCTTCAAAGCCCTCTTCTCTCAATATTTTCTTTCCCACAATTAAGTTTTATTGGTGGTCCTTGTAAATGACAGAAGTTTGCTCTTGTATACCACTGGATGATGAGTAAAATTGCGACTAAATGACAAATGGTGTTGAAGAATTGAGTCTAGTTTTACTACTTTATGACTTAAAACCTTCTTGCTTGCTTGACTTGATTGATCACCTAACTTTCACACCTTTCAGCACTCTGGTTAATACATAATTTTGGGAGGATTTTTATCAGCCAAGAATAGGAAGCCAATTTTACCAATTCAAACTACAGAGTACAACAATCTTAACCATTTGATTACATAACATTCTCAAGAATATCGATTGTAATAATTATCAAACTGTACCAACCGGCAAATAAAATTTGTGTTACTGAAGGGACAAATCACTAAAACAAACATTTCAAAACTGCATTCATATGAGCAAATATCCATTGATAAACAAAAAATTAATATTTCACGCTTGAGCTCAACAATGACTCTTTACTTCCTTAATCTTCCAATTTCTCAAAGAAGCAGAACACAGCTACAATTAACGTTTGGCACGAGAGTAATGATTGTCATTAGGATTTCTTTTCTGACTGAAAACTGCTAGCGCCTTCCTTACTGTCGGTTGAAAAGTTCTTTTGTCAGTGTGGTGGCTGAAGATGTCATCTGAGTAGAAGAAGTCATCTCCCTGAAAGGTATCATTTCTTCTATCAGCATAAATCTTATAAAATTATTGGAAAAAAAATATCGTCTAATAAGGAGGAACTAGAACAAGGTCAGAACAAGAAGGAAGAAAGTCAACCTGTTTATTTGTTTTCTTCTTTGTCTTAGGGTGCAGGAATTTTTGTGGCAGTTGATCTTCACGTAGAATAGGATTCTTTGCAATAGCATTCCTTCCTCCTTGCGGCAAGGGCAATGAAAACTGCATAAAGCAAATGTTCAGTAACATATAAATAGGAAAGCTTCAGTAGATGGCTAAGCCCCTGATACAATAAAAGGGAGTGCACTTTGCAACGAGAATAAACCAGAAACAAGTATTCTGTGAAAACAAGTACACAGGCGGATTCAAAACCAAGACACGAAACCAAGTGTAGAAACTTTGACCTTGAATCACATTTCGGTGAGAATTATGCTTACTTTTGTGCCACGCAGAGTGATCCTTGGTCTTCTGGCTTCCATAGTTATCCCATTCTCACCTACTGTGATAGCTACTTTCCTCAGAGTGCCTCCATTTCCACATTCCGGACAGAAAATCCTTCCAATTTCAGCAGTCACAGTAAAGCAGGCATGACACCTTAATATCCACCTGCCAAGGAAGCCAATTTAAACATAAGCATTTTAATATATCGTCACTGACCAAGGAGACTATCTCAGGGATATAAAATCCCAAATGTATTTCCTTGGACATTTCATTTTCTTCCATTTCCAATTGTCATGTTTTGATAGTTAAAAGCTGTCTTCTCCAAGTCAGCAAGTCAACATAATAATGCATGCTACATACTAGAAAAACAATTCTGTACCTGTGCAGCTGACGGATTTGCATTCCCCCAGATGCCAACAGTCTTAAACCAATTTGCAGAAGAACATTCTGCATTGCAAAGTCACTAGTTATACAAGCCACACTAGATTCTGACAAGGATCTCAGCATCCAGCTTTGCTCACTACCAACATCGTCCACATTTGATGCATCAAGACTCTTGTTGGTGTGGCTTGAGATCTCAAAATGATTCACCTCTGAATTTAGACCATCGTCTTCACAAACTTCACCACCAATGGTTGTATTGTGATCAGATGAAGCTAACATCTCAGAAGAATAACTAAAGTCAAGTCTAGCAGAATCCATGTTATCTTCTTCTCCTTGTTCAATGCTTACCTGACTTTCTTCCAGCCTCATTTGATCTAGTACAGAAGAGAGATCTTCACTGCAGCTCTTATCCTCTATCATCTCACTCTCATTCAAGGTCCCATTTACAGAATCTGCTGCTTTACAACTTTTCGGTAATATATGATCTTGGTCACTAACTTCCTTGACAACATTGTTACACGCACTATTATCAAAATCTTGTTGACTATCTTTCTCAAAGAGAGCCTCATTATGTTCACGTCGAGCTTTTCTTCTAAGATATCTCCTATGTGTACTTCGACTGACAGCAGGTCTCCAATTACCAGCATCATCATCAAACTGTCCCTGAGATGCATCAACTCCAGCTGCAACAATCTTCTTCCCTTCTACATTAATCACCGTCTTCTTGGGCAGATACCTATTGTGTCTTCTAAATCCATGTATGGCATCTTCATGATTCTCTGAATGTGCTTCAACCATGTTCACCATCAAACCATCTGGAGATTGTTCATCTCCAGCAGTAACATTCAATCTTATGTCCTTCAAAGGAACAATTCTTGAACCAGTGTTCATTCCATCTCCTGCTTCCCGTTCTAGCGCTTCCCATTCTTCCAAATTAGGAATATTAGAACCCCAACCAGGCATGTCTTTTTCTGGCAACCTCTTTACATTGACTGTGCGGATAGGAGGAGGCGCATCCCTAAGATGTGTGATCCCATGTATCTGTGCCTCCAACGTGTACGTAAGGGCAACTAGTTTAAGATCAACGTCTGAAAGGGTCTGCAAATCACCAGTAGCCCTTGCAAACTTAATAACTGTAGATGAAAATAAACATAGAATCAACATGACCATGAACTTCGAGATAAAACTTTAAATATTGATAATCAAAGCCAAAAAACTTCAAGATGAAAATAGTTCTCCAAGGAGTAACATTACAGGTTAATGCACTGTGTTGTGGAAATAAAAAAAATCGAAAGATAATTTCCAGGAAACATTACCTTCAATGAACAGATAAATATAATCAAACTACTAATAAGACATGTAAATTTAATAAAACATGATAAGACATACAAACAGCTATCAGAAATTGTAATGAAACTAAATGTCAATGATATTGAAATGAATCACCTTTACAACTCAAAAGTCCAAATCTTTATATTCGTTTTCCAACAGATACCAATGTAAGCTTCCCAAAATAAAAGGTTTGTACAAGGAGTATTAGTTCCGGATACTATTTGAATAAGAACCAACATTGAGACACAAAATTATCTCCAAAATAAACTTTCATTAATAAGACGGTCGAGAAAACAAGGAACGTGGAATGACTTATACACGGAGTAATATTCACATTAATCGAAAAGCTTGGCAATTAGTGAAAGTAAAAAGTGAATTTGCCTAAACAGGAGACAAATATTTACCAATCGTGCAAGTTTAATGACACATACACACAAATGAAATTTGCAATGAACCTAAATATTAATTAGACTTGAACCAATATGAGCATCTCACAAAGGCAAACAAAGTAAAAGAGTTTCTCGCACTGCCCAAGTAAAAGAAACAGAATCTAACAAATCAGCTAAAGAAAGCGGGGAAATTACCTTTGTTGAGAGCTTCAGGGGTGGGTTCCATGGAGTCGATAGTGAAAGGAACAAACGAGAGACGGTGGCGGGAGACAGGGTCTCGAATCTCGTCGAGAACTTCAGGGACGGTAACAAACTTGTCGGCCAAGTGGTGGAGCTTATCGCCGCCGTTGATGACGGCGTTGGCGTCGACAACCGCCATGGATATTCCCTCTTTGGACTTGCACCTCGCCACGAAGGCTTGGGTTGTGGAGTACGTCGACGGGGAATGTAGCTTCTCCGGCGGCGAAGGGGCCTTCACGACGTTGCTCCAACATGTCCGCGGCGCTGATGAGGCATCCATGGTTAAAGCTGGAGAGAACTGAGAGGTAACCCTAAGCGTGTAAGTAGTTATAAACCAAATTCCCTTTAAGGCAAAAAATTTCTTTTACTTTTTGTAATTAAGTTATATCTTAAGTAAATTATAGAAAATAATAGTATGAAAACCAAATTCCCTTGTACTAACAATCTAAGGCAAAAAGTTTCTTTTATTAAATCAATTACTTTTGTTAATTAATAGATAATAAAAGTACGAAGGCTCGACAAGTTTTCCACTTTCCGCGAAAAATATCCCAATGTTTTTATTAATCACATTATAGACTCGCGATGGCTGCGGTGGAGCGGTAGAAACTTTTCTATCCTTAATCAAGATTTCGAGTTCAAGCTTTAAAAATTGAGTCGCTTTAAATACTCGTGAGGGAAAGCTTTACCGTCCGCAAGGGTCCTTTTCGGCTCGAATCCAGACTAATCGATTGCTCACGTGGTGCCGGATACTTGGTGGTTTAACCAAAAAAAATTAATCACATTATAGAATAATACTATTTTTTCAGTAATGTATCTATTTTAATAATCTTACATTTATTAATAATTTAACGTACTTTCCAAGTTGAGCCATGTTTACTATTCAAGTCTAATTTATAAACTTTAAAATTATTCTAATTTATAAACTTTAAAATTTTTAATAATATTAAATATAAAATGGATATTAAAGTATTAGATCAGATTATTGATATATTCAATTTTATTATATTTTTATTGGATTTAATATTTTGTAATAACTTT
>JANZXV010000211.1:21098972-21110999 GCA_027576455.1 Erythroxylum roigii | reverse complement strand
AACAGTAAACTAGTAAAGTATACAGTACAACTGTATAATATACCAATAGACTATTTTACAAATTTTAAAAAATTTAGGGACTATTTCATAAATTTAAAAAATTACCCAAAACTTTACCCGATATTGATCGGTACCGGTACAGTACTATGCCAAAACTCAATCTGGTACCAAATCCAGTACGGTATTTGCAACTTTTCCTAAAACATTTCACTTGATTAAAAGAAATAGCATTGGTGCAAGTTCCTACTAAAGAGAATCTTGTAAATCCTCTCACTAACTTATTGTCTTAAAAGAGACGTGATCAGTATATGGATGGTTATGATATTAGATAAATATGCAATTGGCTTTAGTGTAAGTATAAGATTGTTAGTTTATGTCCTTACATCTAATTGGTTGATTGCAAATTTATGTATGTCTATTATTTTAATTAATAGAGACATTCTTTGTCTTTATATTTTTTGTTAATTATATTTGAAATTTTAATATTAAAGATAAAGTCCTTATAATAAATATTATACAATTAAAATCAAAATGAGATCATAATTATAAGATTCAATTTGCATTTATATATTACTCCTAATTTATTTCTAGTTGTAGTTTCATTAATATCAAATATTGATAGAGTGGTAAAATTAGCGTGCATTATATTTCTTTCTTATAAAGAAAGTAATTTATCTTATAAATCGAAGTATGGAAATAATTGAACAAATGTATAAACACTTATTAGAGAATAAATTCATTGACTTAGCCTAATTATGAGATCCTAAATGAAATATTATTTGTATATATGAGTTTCCTCATTATGACGATTGTTTAATTGATCCTTATACTTGAGATTATCAAAGTATCTCGTGTGAGAATTATTATATTTTGGTGCTAGTTATAACTTATTATATATAGATTAGTTCAGTCGATAGTACTAAGATATAACATGAACCATATAAAAATAGTTAAATAAATCAAGGAATAATTTGTTACTCTTTTCTATATAGAGTAGCTCAACTAGTAGTACATGGATATAACATAAACCATATAAATATAGTTAAATAATTCAATGAAGGATTCATTACTCTAAAGTAATTAGAGAAATTGTTTCATTGTTGTTGATTACTAGTAATTTAAGCAATTTTTCTAGTCAAAGTGAATTGAGATTTGAAAAGATATTTTCAAAGATCAATTATAAATCAATTACTAATTAGTAAGTACGAATTTGATTAGATCTAAAGGAGTCGACGATAATTTCACAGTCTATGTTCAATTGAAACATTAGATAATGAAATGATTAAATTATACATTACAATTATGTACGGATAGGTTAAGTCAAACTATCTTAATATTTCTAATATTTGGATAGTCCTAACGTATTGTTAGGCATTAATCTTGACTTGTGATTATAATTGAAAAATTAAAGATAAATTAAAAAACTAAGTTATCTAATTCTAATTATAAATTAAAATTAAAATTAATAATAATTATCTATTTTTTAAGAATCTAATGAATCATACATAAAGAATAGTAAAAAAGAGAAAAATCAATTTAAATTAACTTTAAAACTTTAAGAATGAAAGATGAGATTTTATTTCATTAAAATTAGAATTAGATTATAATTATAATTGAGAAGTTTAATTTTAATTAGAAATTTTACTATTAAAAGGTTAAATATATGGACAACTTGTGATTGATATAGCTTGAGAAGATTTTTATAAGAACTTAAATCAGGTATAACTTGGTCTCTTATTTATAATCCATTTTTTTAATGTTATTCAATTAAAAAGATTAATAGAAAAGCTGGAAAAACTATGTTTCCAACTCTGTACAAGATTCGGTCGTGATTAATATCCTAACGTTAAAATGTTGAGATGTAACATACACGAGAATCCATGCTCAGAGATAAGATCTGATCTTGTAATATAACTGTTAAGTGGCGACGTCAGATCATAGTTAGTACCAATTATACGAATATAGCAATGAAGACTGATGTCACAATACAAGTATGAAATTCCCATGATTTTGCATCATCACACACTAGCTTCTCATTTTTTGCAAAATAATACTCTCGCACGCACAGACGTGGGCACAGATATGCTATTTTGCTCTCTAGCTAATATGAATTCGACATCACAGTTACCAAGAGATGAGGAACACATGGAGTGGCCACCTTTCAGAGTTTGTCTCTCAAAGCCCCCATTCCTTGTTCTAAATTTTAGTTATGATAGTTGTTCCACTCTTCTAATTCACCACTGTCGACTGGGGTCTGTACATATTCAGCCAGCCTACGCTCGCAGGGCACATACTCAGCTTCTGCTTTTGAACGTTTTGAGACATGGTCATTAAAATCAGTTGTTTTGTAGCATCTGATCAATTTGACCATTCTGGTTATAGAGTGCGACAATCTTTTTAGCATAACAAGGTGTATGCTTCTCAGCTCTGCGTGCATTATAAATTATAGATATTACAGGAATCAAATGCAAGAAAATTAAATTCATTGTGCATTTTGAAGTACCTTTCTTTTCCCCAAGCTCGGACTGTGTACAAGTAGTTCCTTATTGTATGGTAATCTAGTGAATAACGAGCAAATTCCAGACCCTTGGGGCCAACCTAATTCCAAAGATCTATGTTAGAATGACAATGAAAATACATTTACTTTAACTCAACAATCACCATATATAGTAGTGGTTACCAAGCCCAACAAAACAGCTATGACATTTCCCACAAACTTCGGTGCAGGTTGAGATGGACCCCTCCCTGAGGAAAAGTATTAGGATTCTAACTCATTGCCAATATTATAATAAGTGTTGCCCCTCGTAGTAACTTAAAAGGAAAATCTTGGACATGATACTCAAGATTAACTATAATTAAGCAGTCATATTAGATGTAAGAGAATTTCAGGAGAAATTAAAGTGTCATTTGAGATCACTGGTCCAACATCACTGCATTAGGAACTGAGTTGCAATATCCTAATATTGCATCACATCCTATTGAGTCCAACCGCAAGGCTTAACACCCAAGAGATCATAAGTTGATCAGCAATAAGCATTATACATACCAAACTTTGCATCATCATCCGCCTTAACAGTCTCCACGACAAAAGGTCGTCGATTTCCCTGAAATATACGATTACATCACATTCAAAGTTTCAATTTCAAAATTAATTAAGAAACCTAAAGGACAGGCCGTGGTGTTTTACACTACTGGATGTTGGAGTAATCTCCATGAGACTTTTTACTAAATCAAGCATTTCCCTGCCTCTTTCATTTCTGCAATTGAAAATATGTAAAGGTCGAAGGAGAATATTGAGAAGTCTGTTGAGAATTGGAATGATAAGAAAGAGAACTTCACATAGAAATGCAAATCTAAAATTGCCAGCACAACGTTATCTATATCACCTTACTGTAATATATTGTGGATGGTGAGTCATGCTTACTCCAGGATATTTAGGCACACCCATGTATCCAACAACCAGATCCTGGACTCAAAATGATTGACCATAGTAGTGAGAAAGAACTACAGAAAGTTGAACCGTAATAACAATTTTGGTACAGCTCATGTTTTGTTACAATAATTCTCAAGTAATACCAAAGTAAGAATAAACTAAAAATACAAAGATCAAATGAGACTCACCGCTAATCCATTAGTGTAGTCAAAGCAGCTGAAAAAAAGAAAAGGTAACCAGAACATAAATAATTCTGTACTAATAATCGAAGTTGTAGTTGTTTAGAAATGAGATATTTTGTTGTATGAAAGTGTTACAGTCTAATTATCCCACATTAATAACAAAAGGAGCTGATGTGGGATTTATAAGCGTATGGGCTCTCCTACCCTTCAAGCTAACTTTTAAGATTGGGCTATCTCATAAGACCTATAACAATTGGTACCAGAGCCAACACCACTACTTTGAGTCTTAGGGCCACGGTGGCGACATCGGCATTGCAGTGTTTGGCCGGCTAGAAAAGGTCTAGCGCACAGCCAGACCGCGAGTGCCTACGCTACGGAGCGTGGTGGAATATTACGGACTAATTGTCCCACATTGATAATAAAAGAGTATGATGTGGGGTTTAACGGCTTATGGGTTGTCCCACCCTTTAAGCTAACTTTTGGAGTTGGGCTCTCCCATAAGACCTATAACATAAAGTCTAGTCAAAGTAACTCCAGAAATAAATTTTGTAACCTAAGAATACTAAAAGTTATGGGTTTCATTTTTAATTTTGAGTTTAATGTCTTTTAATTATGACCTTCCTCCAGTATAAAAGGCCATCCATTCTATGGCAAATGTTATTACACAACCAAAGTGATCAGATTTCAATACACAGAAATCTCCTCTTTTATTGTTTTGAACTACTTCTCGCCATTCCAAACTAAACACAACTTCAGATTTCCAACAGTAGTTGATAGGTGATCTAGATGATATATATCATAACAAATGCCTCAACTCTCAAACATAATTGGAACCAAGAACCATTCATCATAAGACTTGGGAAAGGAACAAAGTTATTGCAACCATAACAACAAATCATTCAACCTAAAAGTACACGATTTTACCAAAACAGACTGAAAATAGGTGTTGTACTATATTACACTCTCCCATCCTATTACTTTGACCTTGAATCTCACAACAAAAGAGAACACAATGTTAATCAACCATTAAATCCAAAAACTCAAGTTGTTCCATGGGCCAAGGATTTGGATCATAAATTTATATCCATGTTAAAATCACTAGAGCACTCTGTGTTATTAATAATAACTTTAAATGAAAAACAACAAAGTTATTATTGTTTTACATATAAAGAGTTTGACCTTAATAGAAGAGGTCCCTGTGATAACAAGTAAAATAGGCCTTCTTCCTAAAATTTTATTATTGATTTAGAAAATTTTTAATATAAATTCTAACTACTAGACAATATTGTTTAAACAAAAGTAATAAAAACTATAACTTAATTAGTGATGGAATATTACCAAAATGGACCTAATTGTTAAATTGTAGGGATCTCTTAGACTAAATTCAAGTTGCATTGGATATTCCAAAGAAATCTTGGTATAACTAACCTTATTTTCCAATAAATCCTATTTCTTCTGCATTAGCCATTCAAATATATCATAATTGATATGAAGATCCAAACTTTGGAATGTGATTAATATTTTAAGAATTTGATTAATATTTTACCATATATTTGAAACAAAAATTAACAGGGAATTACCTATAACATGATGGAGCAATAACATCAACTAACTCTTTTGCTGGTAGACAGAAATATGGAACCTGTTTTAGTAAAGATTTGAAAGAAGATGAAAAAGCAAGAAAAAGAGAATTATATAAAGTTGAAGGGTTATGGGGTGTTATACCTCTTCAATGTGACCATCCAAGTGCTTAAAATGAACCTATGAAAGACAAGAAATGAATGAATGTTATTTGTGAAGAATAACTCTACTTTTAATGTTAATGTTCACCAAAACGGTTTGATGGATCCTCCATTTCTGATAGGGGAACTATAGAGATTGTATTATTTACGTATATAGTAGAGTTACAGCAACAGGCTACCTCCTGAAAATAGTTTCCAGGCCAATACAATATCTATGATTCCAATGTATGTATCCCCCTCTCTCCCCTAGGATACATCTATATGTTGTACCCAACAATCCACAACACAATCTCTTTCTATAACTAACTCCTAACAACTTGCCTATGTGACAATTATTCCCTTCCCCATCTTACCCCTATGAATGGTTTAGATGGGCTTAGGCTGCTGAACTATGGGCTGATTACTAACAATTCCCTCCTCCTCAAAAGGCACCTTGTCCTCAAGATGAATAGAAGGAAACTACCCTTTGATGAATTCTGCATCCTCCCAAGTTGCTTCTTCCGCTGGTTTGTCTTTCCATCGAACAAGTCACTGTAGAGTGCTTCTACCCTTAGACTTAGACATGCGTGAGGCTAAGATTGCTTCTGGTTCAGCCAAGTCCCCATGGTCCATCTCCAACCCTTAAGGTAGATTGTGCTCGACAAAATGGTCACCCACGACCTTCTTTAGCTGGGAAACATGAAAAACCGGGTAGACTTTGGATGAAGTAGGAAGTTGTAGTTTATAGGCAACCTGTCCCACCTTTCCAATGATCTTGAAAGGTCCATAATATTGTGTCGAAAGCTTAGGACATATCCTTCTTGCAACAATAGGATGCCTATGTGGTCTTAGTTTAACAAAGACCAAGTCATCCACCTGAAAATGTACCTCGCTTCTGTGAATGTTGGCAAATTTCTTCATCATAGACCGTGCTGCCATAGGTTGTGTTTGAGTCAGCATAGGGCTTCATCTCTATCAACCAAGGCTAGTGCCACTGATTCCACTTGAGCTTCTCCTTGAGAAAACTGCAACAAGGTAGGTGGAAGGCGGCCATAGACGACTTCAAAAGGAGTCTTCCTAGACGAAACATGGTAGCTAGTGTTATACCAATATTCAGCCCAAGCTAACCAATAAGACCAGTTTTTAGGTTATTTGGAAGTGAAGCAACGAAGATAGGTTTCTAGACACCTATTAATCACTTTTGTTTGTCCATCCGTTTGCGGATGGAAGGAGGGACTCATCTTCAATGTTATTCCTTGCAGTTTGAACAACTCCTTCTAGAAATTACTAGTGAAGAGTGGGTCTCTATCACTTACTATGGAGCTAGGAATACCATGCAATCTCACTACCTCACAGATGAATCTTTCAGTCACTGTTTTAGCAGTGAATGGATGCTTGAGGAGTAAGAAATGGGCATACTTTG
This sequence comes from Erythroxylum roigii, assembly GCA_027576455.1. Classification (NCBI taxonomy): domain Eukaryota; kingdom Viridiplantae; phylum Streptophyta; class Magnoliopsida; order Malpighiales; family Erythroxylaceae; genus Erythroxylum; species Erythroxylum roigii. The sequence continues at coordinate 21,104,240 of JANZXV010000211.1, read as the reverse complement.
ATAAACGATCCACTACCACTAATATAACTTCAAACTGTGAGATTTAGGAAGTCCTGTAATAAAGTCCATGGAGACTTCATCCCAAATCAGTTGAGGTATAGGTAGGGGTTGCAAAAGTCCAGCGAGAGACATTGCCATATATTTATTCTTCTAGCAGGCATTCACGCACATAATTCTGAATTGAGGACTTCAATCCTAGCCAAAACAGTTTGCAAGCTAACCTCTTGTAGGTCTTGAGGAAACCAAAGTGCCACCTGAAGGTAAGGCATGGTACTCATGCAGAAACTGAGGAATTAACACTGAAGTAGCTGAAAGGACTAATCTATATTTGTAGAATAATAGGGCATCCCTTAAGTGGTAATCAGGTTTAGAATTGGGGTTTTGTTGGAATGTTGTCATGAGTGAGTTTAGCTTGGTATCCTCCTTGATCTCTCGTCGTACTACATCCATATCAAGCCAAAATGTCATCTTCAACCCTTGATAGAGCATCTGCTGCCCCATTTTGCTTTCCAGGTTTATAGATCACTTCAAAATCCAGACCTAACAATTTAGCTTGCCAACATTGTTAATCTATGCAGGGAATCCACTGGTCCAATAAGTGCTTCAAGCTCTGAATGGCCATTACTACTACCATCACTTCTTTCTCATAAATTGATTTAGAATACATTGATTCAGCCAAAGCCTTGCTGAAATAGGCTAGTGGGTGATCCTCTTGAATTAGGACAGCACACAAGCCTCTTCCCAAGGCATCACATTCGAGGGAAAATTCCTTGGAGAAGTCGAGTAAGGCTAGGACTGGTGATGAAGTCATTCTCTTCTTCAATTCTTCAAAAGCTTCTTAGGACTCCCTTCCCCAGCTGAAACCATCTTTCTTTGTGAGTTCAGTGAAAGGTTTGGCAATTTTACCATAATCTTTAACAAATTTCCAATAGTACCCGGTGAGTCCAAGGAATCCTCTTACCCCTTTTACATTCTTAGGAATAGGCCACTCCAAAATACTATTGATCTTCGATGGGTCTATTGCTACCCCTTCACATGAGATAACGTGGATTAGGTACTCCACAGATTGCTATCTGAAAATGCACTTCCTCGGATTAGCCAACAGCTAACTATCCAGTAACAATTTTAACACACAAGCCAAATGCTGACCCCAATCTGAACTATAAATCAGGATATCGTCAAAGAAAACTAAAACAAACTTCCGTAATAGAGGTTTAAAAATTGAGTTCATGGTGGATTGGAATGTAGCCGATGCATTCATGAGATCGAAGGGCATCACTAGGTACTCATAATGCCCCTCGTGAGTTAAGAATCCCATTTTATAGACATCCTCCTCCCTGACCCTGGTTTGATGAAAACCCGATCTTAAATTAACCCTGGAAAAGTATCTAGCTCCATATAATTCCTCCATCAACTCATCCACTACTAGAATTGGGAACTTGTTAGGCACTATGAGCTTATTTAAAGCCCGGTAGTCGATGCGCATCCGCCATGACCCATCTTTCTTCTTGACAAGGAAAATAGGACTTGAGAAAGGGCTGATAATAGGCCTGATAACTCCAGTTTCCAGTAAATTTCGAATCTGCCTCTCAATCTCATCCTTCTGATGGTGTGCGTGTCTATATGGACGAATATTCACAGGTTCTGCCCTCTCCTTCAAGTTAATTGCATGGTCATGAGCCCTCCTAGGTGGTTGCTTGTTGAAAAACCAACTAAACCTGAATAGGATAGCCTGCAACTCCTCTTGTTGACCTACATCCAAGGTTCCCATCTCTTCAAATAAGGACCCACCGATTCTCATAGACCACAACAACCCCTCTACTTCCAATTCCTAATGTTTTAAAATCTATTGTAGAGCATGAGGAGAAGAGGCTTGCATGTTAATTCCCTACAAGGTAATCATTCCCTTTCGATCAAATGACATATACATATTCTTCCAGTCAACTTTCACCACCCCTAATGTTTCTAACCATGCAACACCTAGTATTAAATCGGGCACTCCAGTGTCAAAGACTTAGGCATTTACACTAAACTCTTCTCGATTCAGCTCCAATTTTATCTCCTTGCAAATTCCTTGTGAGAAGGACCGATGTCCATCGCCCAATCTAACTCTGAATGTTCTAGTTGGTGTAATGGTAATACCCATAGCTTCAACTAATCTGTTGGACACAAAGTTATGGCTAGCTCCACTATCAACCATAATGATAATAGACATTTCATTAAGCTTACCTATCAAGACCATAGACTTCGTGGGTGAGGATTGATCCTTCCCTAATTCCTTGAACTCAACTAAATTGCATACTAACTCCCAATCTTCTTGCTACTCCTCAACCATTGTCACTTCTTGATTACTCAATCCCACGTCTGCTTCGTCACCCTCCCAAACAATTAATCTGTACTCCTTATCTAGACATCGGTGAAGTGGACCGAAAGTTTGTCCACATTTAAAGCACAACCCTTGGCCCTTCTCTCCATAAGCTGTTCGTAGGATAAATTCCTTGTTCCCCTCCATTTAGAACCTCCTGGTTGATGACCTTCAGTCATGGTGCTTTGGTTCTTGTTGGGTAGCTCCCTTGCCTCATTCCTGGCACTACCAGCTATGTTGATTAGCTAACCTGGACGCTGGATGTTAGAAGTTCCCAGTCGATATCCCTAACTCGGACGAAAATTTCCGGGCTTGTTTTTCCATTTTCCCGGTCGTATTACCCCTTCCCCAACTAATTCCCTCTCCACCTTCCATGTGATGGAAATGAGTTGAGCTCGAGTTGGAAGATCATGGGTTCGAACCCTGTTCCTTATTTCCTCACGTAATCCACCCAAGAAGCAACTCATGTACCACTCTTCGAGGAAATGACCTATTTGCGACACCACCCACTCAAACTCATCAATGTACGTGTCTACTAATCCTCGCTGGGAGACTGACTTCAGCTGCTCTATCAGGTCACCTTCATCCTTGCCCCCATAACAATCAAACAACGAACGCTTGAACCGCTCTCAAGTCATGCATGGGTTGAACTCACATAGAGTCATAAACCAATACAATGTAGTACCCTCCATACAAATCTGAACCATCGGTAAACGAAGTTCAGAAGGAATTTCGTGAATCATAAAATATGATTCAGCTCGCATGACCCATGCGAATGGGTCATCACAAAGGTCGACCCAACGTGCTGCATTTCTATACTCCTCCCATACACGTTCTGTAGCAGCTAAAGAAACGTGATCACCTTGTCGGGGATTCCTAGCCCCACTTGCGGGTCTATCACTGCCAGCAGGGTTTGAAGCATGGTGCGCGGGTCTGTCGCCACCAACAGAAGAGGATGCATGGTGGGTAAACGTCGGTGGTCCTTCTCTTTCACTACCCACGTTCTGTTTCTGCAGGTTTTTTGCCATCAAAGTCTGGAACCCAACTCTCAGCTCTGACTACAACAGATTTTGAGATTTGGCCAGCATTTCTACGCTAGCCATCAAAGAACTGAGCTACGTTCGTAGGTCCTTCAAGGTGGTATCATGTGACTTAACCATTCCTTCTTAGGCTGAGAGAGATGACTCCTGTCTCCTAAGAGACACCTTTACTGCAGATACCCTAGCCTCCATTCTAGTATGCATACAATCTCTACCCACTTGGTTTCTCAATGAAAGCACCAATTGATAGGGAGAACTATAGAGATTGTATTATTTATGTATATAGTAAAGTTACCGCAGTAGGCTACCTCCTAGAAATAGTTTCCAGGCAAATACAATGTCTATGATTCCAATGTATGAACCCCCTCTCTCCCCTAGGTTCCATCTATATGTTGTACCCTACAATCCACAACACAATCTCTTTCTATAACTAACTCCTAACAACCTACCCATGTCGCAATTGTTCCCTTCCCCATCTTACCCCTACGAATGTAGGTTTGGATGGGCTTAGGCTGCTGAACTATGGGCTGATTACTAACAATTTCCATCATGATCCAGACCTTCGTGGAGGTGGAAATTACATGAAGTAAAAGCAGGATAACTGGCTACAGAGCAGGCATACTGATACATTTCTAGATAAGGAAATAAGTTTTTTTTTTTTTTGCAAAATCAAAAAGAATGCCTACTTTTTATTTGAAGGGCAAAGAGGAGAGGAGCTAGTGTCCATTAGAATATATTGTAGGAAGAACAGAAGTCTTGAGAATGAAAATTGAACGGCAAACCTTGTAGTCTTGCATAAACTCATAATGGAGAACCGTTTCTGGTGCATTACTTGAAGCCTTCAAAAATTTATCAAGCCCTTCTCGAGTTCCATTATCAACTGTTGAAAAAGAAGCAAAGGTTGAATTGTGTTCTTAAAGAAAAAACAAGATAATGGCCATTTATTGTATGACCTGCTAGAGACATATAAGAAATTTAAATCATAAATTAACATGATAATGCAACTGATGACAAGATCTAAGTGGATAGAAACTTCTTAATTACCACAATTGGTGCCCAATACATAGAGTTTGTCCAAGTTCAAATATCGCTCCACAGATCTTAATGCTGCAGCATAAGAATCAATCTGCATTACAATAGTATGTCACAAATAAAGAAGACAACTGAAAGTAAAAATTCCATGGGGAAAAAATTGATGTACCTTGCACTTGGCAACCCACGCCACAAAAAAGAAGACGTTTAACACCTGCTGCCTATGTATGAAGCAACTTGTCACTGTCTCAATCCAAATTTTTTACCCAAGGACCAAAACTAAGCACCACTAATACCTGTGCATGCTACATGAACCACACAGCTCACATATACTGCAGCATCTTGTTACCTTAACTGTTTAGTAAATCACCAAGAAAATGACTTGGATCTTCCAAGCACATACAAATTAAAATAAAAAATGGCAACAGGTGTGGGTAGCTAAACTATCATTATATCTCTGATTTCCCAAGGTAACCTTTGCTAGTTATCAGGTCATAAGCTCTTCAAAAAACTTGTAAAAGGTTGAGGTTGCCAGATGATTTTGTTCATTTATGATTTTTGTGATACTAAAATCACATTTTGACAGTAATAGCTCAACAGAAACACAAGCATCCATTGACAGTGTTTAAGATATACTAAATAGATGATAAAAAAAGAAAGGTTAAAAAGGATGAGGATTAAGGAGATCCTAAATGAGGTCAAAGGCATCTTCTGTAAGATGGAAAAACACATAATACAACAAATCTGTGAACAGCATGTTCTTTTAGTCCACTAAACACCTCCATTTATTCAATTCATATATCTGGATCCTCTTCTTCGCTAAATGCCTTT
>JANZXV010000211.1:21065613-21079109 GCA_027576455.1 Erythroxylum roigii | reverse complement strand
GATTGCCTTTAGGGCACTACTCTAACAAACTCACAATACGTAAATAAGTCGACTTATCGCACTAGACAAGTCGCCTTATGTGTATCGTGACAAAATAAGTCGCCTTGTTACACAGACAAGTCGACTTATCCTAACATAGAAAACCCTTGTTATGAAGAATGAGCAATGTGGAGTTGAGCCAATGACAATAAACAAAGGCATTGCTTGGGAGGCAACCCAAGGGAAGTTTAATTATGTCTCTTTACATTTTCGTAATTGCTATTTTCCTTAAATGCTCCATATCTTACATTTTATTTTACATTCAGGACAATATAAGTTTTAAGTGTGAGGGTGGGGATCTTAGTTTGTTATTAGCTTTTATGTATGTTTTGAGCTTAAGAGTTGCTTATGTGACTTCTTAGGCAGTTTTCAAAATCAAATAAACAAAATAAAAAATTTTCTCATTTTCTATTGTTATAAAGATTATTTAGTCCAATTAAAGTGTGAATTGACTAGCAAATTCCATGGCAACCTTAGCATGTACTTTTGCTCTTGTGATTGGTTAATGTGCATTATTCTTATAAGAGCGGTGATTAGTGGTAAACAAGAACCGGTGAGGTTTTGATCTATATTAGACTGACACATTCATATCAATCTCATTGGCTTTTGTTATGTGTGATCTTTATGACATATATATCCTTACTTTGCTTTGATTTTCTATTCAAGATCATATTTTTATCACATGCATTTTTATAAAAATGATTAGGGATTCTTTTTCTATGACACGCTACATTAGCCAAATAACCTACTAAATTATATAAATTTTCCTTTGCTAACCCCTTTGAGCTTTATTAGACATTTCTTTTATATAAACCACGTTACATTCACCTAACCAAATGCCCTAACCAAGCCTTAAAGCTAGTAGAGTATTTGTTAATTCTTGATGAATGTGATTGTACAAAAGCCTAAGTGTGGGGGTATGCATACATATGGGTTGGTTATGATTGTTAATATGCCATGTTAAAAATCCCATGTTGATGTAGCTTTTATCACTATTATATTTGAAAAAAAGAAAAAAGAAAAAGAAAAAATGTGAGTTTGAATAAAAGTATCAAGGAAGAAATACAATTCTTGTGAAAAGTTGTTAATTAATAGTTTATCTGCCTTAAGTTCTATTGATTGGGTGTTTGAATATATTGCATATGAGACGGATGTTGTTTTTGGATGGATCACTTTTTGTGTTTTGTTCATATGGCTTATGGTATGAGAGCTGAATTGAGTTGTGAAACATAGTTGTTGCATTCTTCATGGTTGACAATACCCATTTTTGAATGAATGTTAACTTGTGCGTTTGATATCTCGATAAGTGTTACTTTTACTTTACGAGTTTGATGACTTTTATCTACATCACCCAAAATACATCTCACCTTACCCTTACCCACATTACAACCTAAAAAAGTCCTTTGATTCATGATTATGCATGTGAATTTTAATGGTGGAGAAATGAAATGATATGTAAAGTTATGGATTGTTGTGATTATAAATGGTGTTTGAGTGTACCCATGGAAATATCTTGTTTAAACACCTTTTATCCAAGTTTACCTCTAGATTACTCAGTTTATAAAGGTGATGAATGTTGATTGATCATGAGTAGAAGCTTTGAATGTTGAGTTATTGCTATAGGTTTTGAAAATCATACATCTTTACGTATGGTTATCTGTTCTTAGGAATATGGAAAATGAGTAAAAGTTTTGGTTTATGATTTTGATTTTGACGATTTCTCTGAGGTCGATCAAAAACTAAGTGTGGGAGAACTTGATATGTGTTTAAATGTTGATTCATTTGATATATTATGCTTAATGATTAATGCTTAGGATACTCACCTTAGCCTATATTTTATTTTAGGTAAAATTCGAAAGTGAAATAGATAAAGTGAGTCGAAAGCACTACATCTGGGTCGTTTTCCAACGATTCATAACCCTTTATCTTCTTGAAGAAAAAAGAAGAAGATTAAAAGCATAAAAGACAATTAAATGTCAAGAAAGATTACACATATGCTGGAAATACAAAGAAGAAGAAGAGTAGAGCAAGAAGAAAAAAAGAAAATGAAAAGAAATGGAGAATGAAGCATTAAAATGTCTCAGAAGAGCAAGAAGAAAATAAGAAAATGAAAAGAAATGAATAATGAAGCATTAAAATGTCTCACAGCCGTGCTGGAAAAGTTGCACATTCGTGAGTGCGTGTGTCATGGCTGTGCAACCAAATGCATAGGCATGAGTTATTCCTCACGCCCAGGCAAGACGGTGAATTAAGGTGGTGGATAGCTGCACTTGAAATAAATAAAGCATAAAAACGTTTAATAGGGGCTGCACTTGGAGAGGATAGAGAGTGGACAGCAATGAAGCATCTTACTCTCTTTGGTTTTAGGCCATACCATCTGTCCCATTCTTTCATTTTAGCCTAAATTTGAAATAGACAATGAAAAGTGATTCGGTTGGTGAATAAAGGAAGAGGGTTGGAAATTAAAATTCACACCTTTCATGGTCATGAACGATCATGACCATGAAAGGTGTGAATTTTAATTTACGACCATGAGATGTTCTCATACCTGTGAAAATTAACTCACGGGAATGAGGAAGACAGGTATCCCTATTAATCACTAGGTGTCCCTCGGTTTAAACCTAAATTTTACCACATAAGGAAAAGGTTGTGACAACAAAAAAGACATTTGGGATAGACCCAACCAAAAATATTTTTCTCTTATTTTCTTTTCAGTTTTTCTTTGTTCTTTAACCCCGACAATGGTGATGGGGAGGATGGTTGACAGTGAGTGCTTGAAGACATAGATGGAGGGATAACTTTCCCGATACCAGTTCGGGGGTGCAATCAAGGCTAAGGAGCACATTAAGCATATTATTGTTATGTATCGTTTTCTTTCCTTCTTTTTAGATTGCTTACGTTATCTTGTATAGATTGATTGGGTATTGTACAAGAATGATTTTAGTGCTCCATTGAATCTTTTTTTCATGAAAACCCCTAGCTAGAACCTGAATGAGATACATAATAGTCGTGTTGAAGGTCGTAAGTGGCAACTAACAGTATTAAATTGTTAGGGATAACGTAGCCTAAGTTAAATAGTTTGAGCTTGTGTGATTATTTCTTAAATTGGTCCATTTTTCTTGATTGTAATGTGACTATCTGGATAAACTTAGAGAGCTTGTTATGGATTTCTCGATAGTTAGGGTTAATTAATGAGCTCTTCTTGATTAACTACAACTAAGGAAAAATCGGGATTAACAGAACTTATTGCTAATTCATAACCAATAGTCTTAAGAAACGTGTGAAGATGATATTTCAATGACATATGTGAAATTGTGCTTAGGCCGAGATTAAACCTAAGAACCAGATTTCAACCCATTCATCAATTTTATCATTTTGCTACTATTTAATTTGATTTGTTTTCATAAATTCAATTTTACTATGTTTTCTAATTTACAATGAACCAAAACCCCATGTTTTACTTATACAGATAATTTAGGAAAGTAGCTGGATTTAATCTCTGTGGGATCGACCTAGACTTGCTACCGCTACAATTGTAGGTTTAGTTATTTTGTCAGCTTTACGACGAGTGACCAGTTAATAATGCCTTTTAGTATAAGTAATGCCCCTCGTACTTTTATGAGATTAATGAATAATATTTTTTACGAGTTTTTAGGTAAGTTTACGCTTTTATGTTTTAATGACATGCTTATTTGTAGTAAGATCTTAAATTAATATGTTCAGAATTAAATTTTGTTTTTGCATGTGCTTAGGTAAGAAAATTTCTTTTCAAATTTGAAGAAGTTTCCTTATGCCCTAAATAGGTTTTGTTTCTTGTTTTTGAGATGTACTAAATGGGTGTAAAAGTATATAAGGAGAAAGTGAGAGCTATTAAAAAGTAGTCAAAAACAAAAGCCATAAGTGATGATAGGAGTTTCCATGGTTTAGCTAGATTCCATAAGTGTTTTACTAAGGATTTTAACACAATTATTGCACCTTTGGCCAAGATAGTGAAAAAGAATGTAAAATCTAAGTGGGTAATGATCAAAGAAAGATTTTAACTTGTCAGAAAAGAAGTTAAGTTTGACTCCTTTATTAGCTTCACCCAAATTTACCAACATCTTAGAAAATCTTACAAATCTCTTTATCTACGATTGTATTAAAAACTCGATCCTTGATGGAACACCTTGTATGGAAAATACTATCCCTTTGCTCATTCACATCATCCTCCCTTATATACATACTTAATGCCCTTTTAGTGACTAGCACCCTTTCCTCTTCAAACCTTTTAATGCACTCATCATCATTAGCATCCTCCAAATTAGGCTTATCCTTATTCCCCTGTACTCTTTGATAAATATTTCCCATTCCCCCTTAATATCATTACTCCCTTGTTGGGACATTATAGCTTACTATGTCCTCTCTTTAAGCAGTTAAAGCACTTGACGTCTTGGTTCTTAGTTATTGAAGATAATCAATTTTAAGTTTTTCTCCACTTAGTTTTTAATCTTTCGGTATTGTTACTACATATTTAGGCTTTAAAGCTTTGTCATTGATAGCACGTCGTAACGCTAGTCAAAATAAAAACTAGACTACTACTATAGTAGTGGTAAATCTAGGTCGATCCTATATAGAGTGTTCAACTAGCTTTTTAAAAGAAATTAATTGATGTTTAGCTGATAGGGGGTTTTGGGTTTTAAAAAAAAGAAAATAAAATAAAGCTAAACTAACTAACAAAAGCAATTTAAAGAAAACATGTATAAAATGATAAAAGTGGGGAATTCAGTAGGGACCCGGTTCTTTAGTTCAATCTCGGCATACACCCTAATTAATCAAATTTCATTGATTTGTTGTTCTTGAGCATCTCCTAGTAACTATTAATCATGGGTTAATAGTTAACTTAGTTTTCCCTTAGGTAGTATTTAATCAAGATACGATCGTTAATTAAACCTAACCACCAAATAACCTAGCATACGATCTCTAGATCTAATTAGGTAGTAGCATTACGAATTAGGGAAAAACGATTAATTAAGGCAATAACTACATACGATGCATCATTTGGCCTAGGTTATGTTATCCTTAATGATTACGAATCATTAGTTGCTACACATGAATTTCAAATATAACAATTAGAAATTATATCAAAATTGTCGCAATGGGTTTGTAAATAAACGATTCAATGAATGTATTAAAATCATCTTTTCATAATACCCAAATCCATACACATCAGATAACATAAACAATTTCTAAAGAGAAAAAGAAATAACAAAATAATGGAAAAAATGCTTAATCAGGTCGTCAGCGTCAATGTCGCCTCCGAACTAGCTTCAGGTTATCTATCCCTCTATGGGTCTCTCATGGTTGAGAGCTTCCATAGCCCTCTTCATGCTCTCCCAAGAAAATGCTTTAGGCCCTTCAAAGAATATCCCAGTCGAACCCCCTAAAAACTCTCTATCTTGCTACTGCCTTCACATGTCTTTTTATATTAAAAACTAGGATTTCAGGAAGCATATGTTCGAAAGTCATAGCCATGACATGTTGAATCATGGGTGTGACTACTTGAGTCACGCCCATGCAAGGTGAATCACGGCCATGACATATTGTGTCATGGTTGTGCATCATTATTCACGCCCATGACACTTTGTGTTATGATCATGACTTGCATTCTCATTACTTCATTTGATTTTCTACAATGTATACTCTTCATCTTCATGCATTTTCTTATCTCCTTTTGCTTTAATCCTTCTTCTTCTTGTTTTAATGGAGACAAGTGAGTGTGAATCTCAAAGAGATGACTCAAAGATTGTGCTTTTAACTCACTTTAGCTCTGTTGATTATGAATTGTACCTAAAACCAAATATGAACTCAAGTGATGTCTTAAGCATTGTCATACCATTAATCACAAAGTGTTACGGAATAAATGTATAATCAATTAAGCATATATCAATCATCCTCTTTACTCTATGGTTCTCCATGATGAAGAACCTGTATTAAAAACACTAAAACAATTAAAAGGCCTCTTTTTAAGTTATCTTTTTTACCTTTATGGCCATGTGAACCACATCCTTTAACTTCATATAATGGTGTAATTTGTAGTATTGGCAATTTTCAGAAATAGTCTATAATTGAAATGAGCTATTGTTATTTCTTGGTCTTCCTACACATTCTCCCTAACCATGGAAACCTCCATCTCTCTGTGGTACTCCATACTCTTGAAACTATAATCTAATGTTTGTAGCCTTTGGTAGAGATCCTTATAGTAAGAAGTTGGCATAAAATTCCTCCTCATCACAAATTTCATCTCCTCCTAAGTCCTAATAGGTGATTATCAGTTCCTTCTCTTAATGAATATTTGTTGATCTCAACATTCTACAACATAATCAATAAACTTTGTAGCTATCAATTTAACTTTTTTTCTCCGTCAAAAAGTTATAACAGTTAAACACTATCTTAACACACTGTTTTCACTCCAAATAGGTATTAGGGTATCTAGTAAAAGGTGGTACTGTCATCTTAATACTACTCATATTATTATCCACCATTTTCTTATACCCTCTGTTTTAGATTAAACTGAATATGTTCTCTCCTTGTCTTTATATTCTGTGTCCTCTTCCACTTCTTTCTCCTCTACCACCCTTTAGGTTTAGCTTCCTTAAGTAGTTGGCAGTACTGCCAACCTCCTCATACATCTCAAAATCATCCATCCTAGTAAGCATAAGTGAGTTATGTTGTAGACCAACTATGGAAGCTTTCAATTTCTCTAGCTTATTGTTAACCTTGCCAAATTATCAAAAAATGAGTTTCTCATATTAACCTTATATGGCAGTCGTGATGAACTTCTAAGCTATCCTTACTCTTTCCTCCTCATTTATTTCTTTATCTTTAGAGGAGTTTTTATTTTGATTTTTAGCTGTAATGTACCTGTAAAATAATGTTAGAAGCAAAGCTACTCCCCCATGTGTTTCTCTCAAAATTCATTCTACTTATAACCTAAACTCTTGACTAAAAGTACTTTGCAAACTCGTTAATCTATCAAAGAGGCTAGTTTTATCCCTACCCTTTTTCAAATAACTCTAAAAGAAGTAAAATTGGACATAATAAATAACAAAACATAACTAAAGGCCAAAGAAATGCAAAAACTCAAAAATAGGAAATTGATGTTGATTGAATCTAATTAGAACCAACAAAGAACAAGAACAAGAAACTAAGAAGAAAGAACTTAAACAATAAGAAAAGTAAGAACAATTAAAAATAGAATGTTTCTAGTACATATAATACCTTTGTCCTTGTTCGAATAGGAAATGGATAATGTAATTGCTAGTCCTTTGTGTATGATTTATATATGAACTTTTAATAACTTCTCTCCACTTTTCTTTTTTACATTTTTCTCTTTTATATTTCTTTAATTTACTTATAAATTAAGAAACAAGAAGAAGAATAATATGTTTTACCGAATCATGTTCAAAATGATAAAAACTCTAAAATAGAATCAAATTAAGGGTACAAAGACATAAAAATATTTAAAATGTAAACAAACAAAATCAAGAAATATTGAAGGAGGCTCGAATTCCAAATTTTAGTACAACGCTCACTAATAGGATTAGTGGGATTCCATATCAATATGAGTAGGACCAAGAATCATTCTATTAAAGCAATTATGATTAAAGAATACAAACATAAATACATAAAGAATAATTTAAATAGCCACACTTAAGAAAAAAGGATTGGAAGTGATAAAATCCTAAGTTTGATTACTACAAGTAAACTAGATAAGATTACTAGCTTTTAGAGAACCTAAAATAAAAGATATTAAAAGATCAAAGAAAATCTCTCTGAGGTTTTGATTAATCAATAAAACTGATAAGCTAACACTTCACATCTATTAGATAACCATTTCTAGGCTTATAATTCTAAGAACATAAAACCCTAACTAAAATCCTAAAGGAATGAACAAATTTGACATAATCTAATTAGGAAACATATTATTTTAAAATATAAGTAAATTCTTATCTAAACAATGGTATTAAATTTAAAAACTAGCAAAATTTTGGTGACTTTTAATTTTTGGAGAAAAGATTAAGAATAATTGATGTTAGTGGGTAAATTGGAGAAAAATGTGTTGGAAGTGAAATAAATTGTATTTATTAGAGAAAATTATTTTGAGGTAATTAGTATGACTATAGGTATTAAAATAAGTGGATATATATATTAAAAATAAAAATAAAAGGTGGATGGACAGTAAGGACATAAAGTGAAATAAGTGGAAGAAGGCTCATAGGGCATAATTAGAATTTCACACTTTGGGGGCAAGGATGAATAAAAAAATATTACTTAGGTTTTAAGTGATGGAAAAGAGGGAAATTTGGGACAAAAGGAGATGACATTCTTAGAGGAGAAGAGTACGAAAGCATTGTGAAAACAAAGAGAGGTTTGGAGGAAGAAGACTTGATTTCCCATAATAGGTGAGTGAGATTTCATCACTTTTTAACCCCTCTTGAAACAAATATTTGTGTGAAGGTTTTAAGGAAGAATTTGTTGAAAATACTGATCTTTTATAGTTGTTTATACTTGTAATTGGCTATAAAAGGGTTTGAGGAAATATGGTTTAATTTGAGAGATATACGTTAATAAGTGTAGTTGTTCTGTTTTAGATTTGAATAACTGAGTTTTTTCTATAATTATTTTGGGATAAATAATGTGAATTTAACAAAGTATAAAACATAAAAGTTGTAGATATATATGTCTAGTTAATTCTTAGAAAAAAAGGCAAGTGCCCAGATTTTACATGTTAAAAGATATGGTCAAATTTCTGAAACTAGTCTATCAAGCAGGACTAAAGTGGAGTCTACAAATATACTTATGATTTGAGTTCCTAGAGAACTGATTCAAAAGTTTGTTAAAACATGAAAGTTATACGTTTATATGTTGGGCGATTGTTTGTAAAATGGTTTGGATAAATTCGTAATATATTGGGAGATATAGTTAATTTATTATAGGCTTTTCAAGTTGCTACGATTTCAAATGTGTTTTGTTGTTAGGAGATAATTATGGGGATTTTAGGAATTTCATTTGAGAAGATTGTAAAAATAAAAATTGCATGTATGAAAAAAATATGTGTGTGTGTGTGTGTGTGTGTGCATGTGCGCTCGCCCGCCCGCCCGCATGTGTGTGAATAACATGTGTGAATAATATTGTGGTTTAGACCTAAATAGTTTTCCAGTTGCACTTATTGAGAATTTATTGCTCTATGAGTAAATTTTGTATTTATGGAGAGTCATTAAGAATGTCCCATAAAAACCTTGTTTGTGTGAACTGTGAGAGTTGCTTGAAATGTATGGTGAAGGAAATATGTGGATACTCGTAAGAAATGTGTTAAGTTGTCAATTCTATTATGTATGAATATTATCTTGATTATTACATTATGTTAAAATTTTATGACATGGTCCTTAAACATTTTACTAGAGTTAAAATTGTTTTTTTTTGAAAATGTGTGGTGAAGTGAAGTGCCCTCTATGAAAATTTGATAATAAATGGATTGATTAAATAAAATGAATGAAAGAACTAAGTGAGATGGCATACGCAAATTTTCTTAAACAAATACCAAAGTGAGGTGACTTAGGCAAATTTCCTTAAACAAAGACCTAAATGAGGTGGCTTAGGTAAAAGAACTAAGTGAGGTGACTTAGGCAAATTTTCTTAGGCAAAGACCTAAGGGAGGTGGCTTCAGAAAAAGACCTAAGTGAAGTATTTGGCAAATTTTCCTAAACAAAAGCCCTAAGTGTGATGACTTAGGAATTTTTTTTAAAACAAAGACCTAAATGAGGTGACTTAGGCATAATTGTCTTAAACAAAGACCTAAGTGAGGTGGCTCAGATAAAAGATCTAAATGAGGTGACTTAGGCATAAAACAAGAATGCTTAGGTTAAATAGTTAATGGAAATGAATATAAACTTAAGTTATATAGATGCTTAATGCTTGATATAGTGTTGCTTATGTAAGGAAATGATATCTTGTTAAGTGGTTGATGATTGTGGTGATTTATGAATTTTTGCATTGATGACTATCATAATGCTTGATTTTAGAATAGATATCTTACTTGAACCTTGGTATAAAATGTGACAATTGATCTTATACCTTGATGTGAGTGGTGCTAGTGTTAGAGTGTTATTGATACATCCATAGGCATGGTTATGGATGTGCATAGGTACTAAACTTACGATTTGTTTTTATAAAACAAAATGGTTTTCAAAATAAATAATAATATTTTTTTGATACATGACCACTTATAGGTTTAAAAAATCTCTCAATGAGTGTAATACTCACATTTTCATTATTTTTTTCCTCCCCTAAAAAAGGAAAAAAAGATTATTTAGTTGACCAAAGTTGTCTAATTAATCTCGTTCTTCTTATATATTTAGAACATTATGTCTTTGGAGCCTAAGCCTTGTTAAGGTGGGGATGTGACAAATTGGTATTAGAGCCTAGGTTAGAATAATGTGTTTACAAACCAAATTGTCTTGATTGACCTTATAGGATTAGTGAGAGCAATCCGATTAAAAGAGTTGGGTAGGAAAGAATGGAGTATTGAGTATAATGGTTAAATGGGAAATTAATTCTATTCTTATACTAAGCTATTTGGCATATAATCTTCCGTATAAGAATTTGGCATGATACATGATAAAATATTGAATTATATATATGAGTGATTATTGATAAGTGTAAATTGCATCATATTTTAGGGCATAGTTCGATATGTGTTTAGCCATTAATTTGACCATTTAGTATGTGTTTACGTTAGAATTGTGTTTGTTTGTTAATTATTTGTGGTTGAAGTGTTTTATGGGTTATTTTTGAGCTTAAATATTATGTTTTTGGAGTACCTTGATGTGTTTGCTAGTGTTTCAGGGTCAATATTGAAGAATGAAAGAGTTTGGAGGGAACCCGAGCTATAACAAAGGCCCATGCCACGATCATGACAGAAGCTCCAGGAATGGCTCACGATCGTGGCCTACATGCCACAATCATGTTGAAGAACAACAAGTGAAGAAAAAAGAAGAGCTTTACATTTAGCTACTCTTGGAAACCCTAAAGAGAGAGAAAAAGAAGAGAGAGAGAGAAGAAGTGGAGGAAGAAGGAGGAAGAAGAATTGGATCCCGATGCTGCTGCTCCCTGGATCAGGTAGTCTCCCGATGCAGCTGCCTTCCTAATTTTCCCTTCATTTCCTTTTTCATTTAAAAGTATAAAGTTGAGATGCATTGTATGCAAATGGATTTCAGGTTGTTGATAATGTTCTAAACTCTCCTTTGGGATTTTACTTTGAGTTAATGTTGATTTAGTTATTTTGTGTTTATTGGTTTAGGTGTTGTGATTGATTAATGTATTTGCATGTTTCAGTAACAAATTGAGCAGGTGAGTCGGATAAAATGATTAAATCAAATTAATGAGAGTTAGGTGATCTAATTGACCACTTAATCAATCTAGTTGATAATTTCATGAAAAGAGATCCCGTGTGAGACTCTAATATTTATTAGAGAGCTTTAGAACTAATTAGAATTGTGGGTAATTTGTGAATTGAGAGATTGTAATTTCCATAATTCGATTAGGGTTTACAATTTATGGTTTAGTGGTTATAACTCGAGAGAGCAATCAACCCCACGATCGTCTAGAACCGACACCCAATAAATACATAAATGGCTAGATTAACATTAATGATAGGTAAAATCCCCTCTCACATAACTTGATTAACTCTCTTAACGGATTTCCATTGTGACTGCTCAGTTTAGTTATGGTTTTTTTTAATATTTCCTCTTTACAATTCTTGAATCAATTCTCGTATTTACTTTCAATGTTCTGTGTAGTTTTTATTTCTTTTTATTCTTTTCTCTAAGCTTTAGATGACTTAGGATTAGGCTAGTACCCTGCTCGTGGGATCAACACCTTTAATACTACGCCACGAACAGTGCACTTGCGAAATATTGAGGGTTTATAAGATTAAAACTTACCCCAATCATGTTTTTTGCGTTGTTGTTGGGGAGATGTAGAATTAGTTTAATTCATGTAGTCTAAGGCATTTCACTATCTTTTGTGGTTGTGGTACCCAATCACAAGAAGGAAAAAAAGAGTCTAGGAAGTTTGGGCGAAAAGTCAAAAACATTGATTTGGACATCATAAGGCAGCGATGAAGAATCCAGAAAATTAGATATCATGAAGAGATTAAAAAAACAATCATGGAGGATATATATTATAGGGAGCAAAGGACTCTTGTAGATTTCAATTAGCCCTAATTTAGTTGGGAAAATCATCACCCTTATATGAACACGTACACTTCAGGGTGGCAGAAACACCTAGATTTGTATTGGTCTAACAATGTAAGTATTCACATAGGACATCAAGACCTATTAGGATTTCAGCAAGTTGAGTCCAATTCATAGGATTCCAAATTAGAAAAAATCATGGATAAGCTGATAGACATGGAAGAGACTGGAAGAGCAATTTGATTAAGCAACAAAAAATTATGCCTCTTCTATTCACAACTTGGAGATTCAAATGAGAGCTTTCCCGTGAATTTTGTAAGAGAAGTGTGGAAGTCTCTCTGAGCAATATGGAATTACATCAACGAGAGAAATATGAGGCTATCATACTTGAAAATGGGGAAGAGCAAGAAAAACTAGTGGGAAATCAAGCTGAACCCAATCTTGAGGAAGACTAAGAGAGGAAGAAAGGGGATAAGGAATGACAACCCTCCCTATTATTCCCTAAATCTTGGTATACCATGCTTGAACATCGAAAAACTTGGGTAGATGTCCATGAAGAGAACCTCATCATTTGGATTAGTGATGACCAAGTGTCATTCAACATAAATGATGTATTTAAGAATTTGGAGGAGGGTAATGCATTCAGAAAAATTGATGTGGTCGAATCTTTGAAGGAACGAGAGGATGAAGAACATTTGAGAACAGACATCAAGTTTAAAGAAGCTATGGAAGTCTCTCTTTAATAAGCTAAAGAACAAGAGGAGATGAGGGCAAATAAGGAAGAACCAAGAAGAGAACAACTCACCCACTTACTGGGTAAACCATTAGATTTCATGAAAGATTCAGGGAGTTTTGTTATTCCCTATTTTGTTAATAGTTTGCTCGAATAAAGGACATTACTAAGCTTAATTGGTTTTCATAATTTTATCAATATTGTCCTTCTAATCATTTTGCAATTTTTAGCCTACTTATAGGCTACAAAACTGATGTTGAACGACGAAGGTGGAAGCAAGCCGCTAATAATTGATCCCGGCTGAGTTTCCAATGATATAAGGTCAAGCTAATGCCCATAAATTAGCATGTTCAATAGTTAAATTTAAATTGTTGTGTTTAGTTAGATTTGTTTTGAATTTTAAATAAAATTTAATAATTTGAAATAATCTAGGATTACTAATTCTCTTACTCTCTTTAAGCAATTCCAAGATAAGATAATAATCTCGAGCG
>JANZXV010000211.1:21030512-21046026 GCA_027576455.1 Erythroxylum roigii | reverse complement strand
CCAGTATAAAAATTACTGTGTCGAAATCTCTCAACTCTCTCTCTCTCTTAATCGTGATTTTCGATATTACTGTTTTATGCAAGTCTCAGAAAATCTTTTACAAACGTGATTTACAGTAGTTCTTTTGAAACGAACAAGTTTTGTTTTAAGCGGAAGATTTTTTAAAAAGGGGTTTAAAGAAAAGTTTACTACAATTCAACCCCTCCTTCTTGTGCATCTATCTATCATTACTGAGTATTGTATTAACGTGTGATTCACTTCATTATAAGCTAGGAAAAGTTTGAAAGAAAGGAAATTTTAAGAATTTAGGCAGAAGAGAGGATGTAGAAGATGACTAAGAGAGGAAATAATGAAGACTGAAGGTGAAGATCACAAAGTCCAAAATGTAGACAATGATAAAGGTAAAAAGGATGGAGGGATAAGCTTTGGAAAAAGGAAAAGGGGGGTATAGAAGGAAGCTAAATGATAAAGATCAATGAGAATGGGAGGATTACCTAAAAGGACAACAAAAATTTGTGATGATACTAAGACAATGCCTGATAACCCTATGAATTCCTGAAAGACCTTATGCAAAACTAAAGATGGATGTAGAGAGAAGTAAGAGCTTACTTGACTAGATCTCTATATCTTGTCAAGTATTGATCTAATTATATGCATCATTATAATGAATTAATTAATCTATGATTTAGCTAAATATATAAATTAATAGCAAATTGATGTATTATGTAATTTAGCATATAATGCATAGTCTTTATTAATTTAAGAGTGATTAAAATGCATTTCATTAAGGAAAAGCAATAGTTTAAATGTGGGGATATTTGATGTGTAAGAAAAATACACATATTTTCTTAATTTTTTAATTGATTTTCATATTAAATTATATTGTTTTGAATAATTTCTGAGAATATTTCAGTTACTTACCATAAATTAACATTAGGATGATATTATTCAAGAATTCGAGGCCACTTAAAGAAAAAAACATTAAAAATTATAATTCGTAAAGAAATACAATCTAGTCTAAGCTCGTATGTTGGCCTATGTTTTATATGAATCAGATGCATCAAGATACATAAATTAAAACACAACCTAAAGAGAGACTATGTAGCATTGAAAAGGATGCATAGAGTAACATGGCCTAAGCTACAGTTGTGTAAGAGATCGTGAGCTAATTTTGAGGTTTGTGGATAAAGATATATTAGAGACCATGTCTTAATTTCAAGATAAACAATAAGATTCACAATCTAGGGACGGAAGCACACCGAAGACTATCTCTCCCTTGTGGATATAGATAGATCCATGTTCTTGGCCACAAACATTGCCCAAACTATATATAAGGTAAGAAAACTTATACAGTGCATGGAAACCCTTATTTCATTATAATCTTCGAGAATTTACACATCACACACATATTTTTTCTCTTTAAAGCTTAGAGTTAGTCATCAAGGGGTCTAACAACCCTCTTTATGCTTATTCTAAATTCTTCAAAGAATTAAGATCTAGGCATCATATCAATGAATGAAACTTTCAACAAAATCAGGATTTTCATCTAGATTTATTTTTAGCATGTTTTCCTTTTTTATTTCTTTATTTTTTAGGTTATGATTCTCAACTTAGATCTTAGTAATTGACTTTTCTGTTTTGGCCTAAATTATGGGAACAAATTTAGGGGTAAATGAAATACTCCTAAGATTATAGCCTATATTAATCTAGAATGGCCTAACAACCTTCTTTAGACCTTTAGTCCTCAAGCTTGCATGAGAAGGCTAATAATCTAAAATGACTAATTTCAAACAAGATAGGATTATTCAGCATTAGGAAGTAAAATCCTTGTCAAAGGCCAACTATCTTATATAATAGAAATTGGATGAAATTTTGTTAAGGATAATTGGTGCTCAATTATAGATCTTGAATGATTTCTATAATAATAGACAACATAAGGTAAGTTATATCATAAACACTATCATTAATATTAATTGTGGATTTATATACATGCCTAGCACCCTTTGAGTTTCACTAACTTGAGCATCTAAGTGTCTTTATTGGGACCCCAAAATTTTTAGTAGTTTTTTCTATTTCCTTTCAAAACTAAAATAAACTCAATTTTTTTCAAATTTAATTTGAATACAAGCAAATGAGATAAATCTAAAATATGCTTATAAAAACAACAATTTGACATATTATTATAGTTAAACATTCATGTGTTAAAAACTTTCTGAAAAATTGGTAATGAAATCTAACACACACTTGGAGAATAGCTCCATAATAGAACCAAGCCACTACAAGTCATATTCTATAAAGGCTCTACATTACATATTTAGGAAATCATAAAAGTAAGAAAAATTTTATTGGGTTTTCTAGTGTTAAAGAATCAAAAAAGTTCCAAACTTGTCACTTGACTAGGAGGAGCAACTTCTTAGCTCTCTTGATGAATGCATAATGCTTCGGAGCATATTAGAACTATAAGAAAAGAGTAGTAAGCTAATGCTTTCTCATCTTATCATGTTATTAATGCCCAAATCTATTTGGTATTTGCTTTTCTGTAAGAACATTTCCAAAAGAACCTGATGATTATTCTTCTATTTCCCTTGAAATAGACTAACATTCCTCTCTTTTCCAAATCTTAGATACTAACCTACCAATGAAGATTCTAAATTTGATAAATTTTTCCTCACACATTCATCTTCTTTCAGTAATTTCACTTTAAACTGATTGATTCCAAAATCATCAAATTTAGTTCCTAAATTAGAGCAGAAGACCAATAACAAATACAAAACACAGTCTGCACTTATATATATCGATTAGGCAGCTGAGTACTCAATTAAGGTACTTTGCAAACTTCCTAGAAAAAAAAATCTTCCAGAATAATAATCAATCTTCCCAAAACAAGGCTACAAATGAAAAAGTAAGGTAAGAAAAAAAACAACATTTTTTAAACATTAGCCACATGTTAACCAATTCACTCATCCCTAACTGAAATTCCATAAGAAATAAATTGAAAAACTTTGCACTAATTGAAATTCCATAAGAAAAAAAATGAAGAACTCTAAATAACACAAAAAATGAAAGAAGAAAAATGTTGAGTCAATAAATTAAAAGTAACTGCCTGAGGGATAAGAGTAGAAAACAAACGCAGGTGGCGAGAGAAGAAGACAACTACTTGAGAACCATAACGATGAGAGAAGAACACTTCTAAAAAGGGGGGACAAACATCAATTAAGTACAAAACATGATGAAAGAAGAGGAGGAACACGAAGACAAAAGCAAGTACCCATAACACAAATATAGATCATAAGCTCGAAGCCAAAAGAGGAATTCGTTGGAGCAGCCAGAACATGAAGATAGAAAAAGAAAAGCTAGAGAAGATGTTTATGTTTAGGTTATAAACCTCAGAAAAATGACTTCATTTAAGTGGTTTAAGCGGAGAAAATGGTATCATTTACACTATTTTTATTCTTCTTCTTTTGGCTACAAAAATACTTCCTTTAAAATTTAGAAAACATAGCTAATAATTAGAAATTTTTTAGTTTTAGCCACGAAAGACATTTTGTTGGAAAAAACTTTTTGCTACAAAATTTTTTCACAGCGAAAAAACATTACTCAAAATTTTTAGCTGCAAAAACAAAATTGTAGTGAAATTAAACATAGCTAATAGTTTTAAAAAACATGTTAAATATATTGTTTTGAAGTACTGCTTCAATAAGCTACAATTTTCAAATTTCATATCCAAATAGTTACTTTTAACTATGAATTTTAAATCATAAAAAAAAACTTAGCTAAAAGTGATATTTGTTATAGTGAGCCTATTTGCTAATTGGACACTTAACACTTATTTTGTCTAAGACACATCATATTTTCAACTAGTAAACCAAAACCCTCAAGTTAGCCATATAATAGTCCAAATGATTTACAACATTATTATTTTATATTTTTGCAAATCAAGAAGTTTTCTTTAAAGGAATATGGCATGTCTTCGACCTAAGATGAAGACAAGTGTTAGGGTTTAGAGAATTGATGCATATAAATCAATGTTGTTTGATCTGCTTGAGCTTAGGAGCTCTTTAAAATGAGTGTAAAGTAGCCTTATGATGTTTCTTTCATTTTTTATAGGTTATCTTCCTATATCTAACAAAACAAAAGTTTATTAACATCTCTTCTGACAAGTATTGAGTTATTAAAAAAAGTTTGTTGATGTATGCCTTATATCCAATCAGTTGGTTGTAGATTTTGTGATATAATAATAAATACGTTATTTATCTTTATGTGTTTTGTTAATTACATTTGATGTTTTAATACTAAATATAAAGTTTCTAGAATAATTAATGTGTAATTAAAATTATGATGAGATCATAATTATTAGATTCATTTTCTATTTATGTATTATTCCTAAATTATTTCTAGTTGTAATTTCATTAAGACGGGATGTTAATGAAATGGTAAAACTAGCATGTGTTTATTTTTTCTTTTGAATAAAGTAATTAATCTCCTCAATTAAAGATGGAGATATTTAAATAAACGTATGCATGCTTATTAAAGAATAAGTTTATTAAACTAACCCGAATACAAGGATCTCAAATGAAATATTACGTATGTTTCTTTGGATTTTTTCATTTTGATAGTTGTATAATTGATTCTTAGAGTTGAGATTATCAACATATATCATGTGGGAATTATTAAATAGACGTTGAGAGTCGCTATTCGAGACATCATGTAGTCTCTAACTTAGTCTTTGATGTTACTTATGACTTATTCTATTTACTGTAGCTTAGTTGGTAGCACTTAGATATCGTATGAACCATGTAGAGATAATTGAGTAAGTTAATAAAGGATTCATCACTTTAAAGTAAATAGAGATAATGCTCCATTGTTTTTTATTAGTAGTGATTAAAGAAATTCTCTAACATGAGTGAATTGAGATTTGGAAACATATTTGTAAATATAAATTATAAATCAAACAATATTTAGCTAGAACGGACATGATTGGATTTAATAAAGTTGAAACTAAATCCATTCTCGATGTCTAATTATAATATTTGATGATGAAAGGATTAAATTATACGTCATAACCATACATAGACAGGTCAAGTCAAACCACTTTCATATTCTAATATTTGAATGGTCATGATATGTTGTTAGACATTGATCTTAAATCATAAATTTCTTAATTAGATAATTAAAGATAAATTAAAAAAGTTTTAATTTATCTAATTATAATTAAGAATTATAATTATAATTTACAATCATTGCCAACATATTAGGAACTTAAATGATCACATAGATGAGAGTTGTCAAAAAGAAAAAAAAATCAATTTGAATTTATTTGGACTTAATTATGAATTTTAATAAACTTAAAAAATCAAATATAAGAAAATTTATTTTATTAAAATTAAAATTAGACTTTAATTATAATTAGTAAATTTAATTTTAATAAAAAAGAAACCCTATTATCTTTTTTTAAATAGGAAAAAGGCACAAGGGAAAAAACACTCTTACTTTTTCTTCTCAAATGTTAAGTTTTTCTCTTTTATTTTGTAGATATTGTTTGAAATGGTACGTTTCAACTTTTTTTATTTAGAATTTGTATTATTCAAGTTATTCAATTAAAAAATCATATCAAAAAATTGTAAAAAATATTTTTCATTGCTCCTGTAATTGGATCATCGTTAGTTTTGTGATAAAGTTATCACCCTAATCTCTCTTCATTCTTATTTTCCATTTAAGGAGAGTGTGACTCTTCTCTAATGCTTCTAGGTAGTTGAACAAATTATGCTTCTCTAAGGCTGTAAGATCATGTTTGGTAACCAATAATAAAAAGGCGGGAATAGGAATGCAACCTTTATTCCCTAATTTTTAGTTGTTAGTAATAGATAAAATAGGAAATGACATAACTGGATCGAATCTTAAACAATCCTAAATCCTAAGGGGAGTCTCTGGGTATAAATTGGAATCAAAAATTGGGAATAAGGGATAAAAGATATTATTATAATATTATCAAGTTATTATCAAGACATTATCAAAATATTGATTCTTATCATAATATTGTCATCTTTTATATTATTTTTAATAATTCCTTTACTTTGATTCATTGATACTTTTGTCCTCATCATAAAAACTATTTATAATTATTTAAAAATTAATAATTTTATAAATTATTGGAATTTTTTGATTAATTATTTATAAAAATAAATATTTTATTAATTATATACAAAATAAATTATATAAGAATTAAATATGAGTAAAAACTTTTCACTATCATTGTTAATGTTTAATACCAAATATTGAGATAACTGTTAACTTTGTTTAATACTATACTAAACAAGCATAATCTGTAATTCCTATTTCGATTCCTACTTTCCATTCTCATTTCTATTTTTTATTCCGGTTCTTGCGTTACTAGTTATCAAATGGTAAAGGTACAGAAGTTTTAAACTCTTTTCTAATTCAGATCCAGTTTCAGGGAACCAGATCTTCTGGCCCCTTATTCTGGCTCAACTCTGTCCCCTTTTGATCCAAGCCATCTATTTATGTGGGTCTCATATAAATGGATGGTTTGGATCAAAAGTGGATAGGGTAGGGCCAGAAGAAGGGGGACAGAAGTTTTCAGCTGCAGTTTTAGTAACAATTTCCAAAGTTGTTTACAATCACATTGGAACGGAGGACCTTTGACTCTTCCTTGATTGCTCCTAACTTTTGCACACATCTACAGAGGGGTAAACATTTACTTGAGTCGACCAACCCTTATGGACTGCACTGCAGCACAATCAACTTGAAAGTTGTTGAATTTGAAGGGGTATTTTATGTACGAGTTTTCTTCATATACGGTTACCATTGACGCAAAATGTCATAAGTCTGGAAATCTGCTCGATAAAGAGAAATATATTAGTTTATAGGTCAAGAAGAGGCAACGATTGCTGCCAAAGAAAGCAACTGCTTTCATTTTAGAGTGGACTTTTGTTCTTTTTACGGGTCAAATTGAAAGCGCTGCTTCATCAAGTTTTTCTTCGTTTACAATTTGTCCAACGTATTGATTGTTCGTTAATAAACAGAAAGCGCACGTTCACCTTGCATGTTAGTCTAACTGACAGGTATCGCAAAGAAGTATTTATGAGTATTATTGAAACAAACTCAAAACTTGGTCCATTTTTTAAGATTATCAATCAAAATCAAATGTGCAACTGTGATATGGTATAATCTGAGACAGACTACAAAGGATAAAAAGAAAGTGGATGCATAAGGGTCGCAGCTTAGCGGGGAAAATGGGTAAAATTTTGAGGCTCATCAGCCAATCGTAAATGAGAAGTAACCATATCTGACTCTACTAAGACACATGTACAACTGCAATTCTTTCTGTACAGCAAATTGTCTATGGGCTGTAACAAATGCAAAGGGGAGAACAGAATACTAAGGCCCCATGAGAAATAACTATTGGAAAGGGAAGATGTACAATGATTGTATGAACTGCTCTTTGCTGTTGAAAACAATACAAGGAAAATCGCTGTCACTTTGCTGAAGCATCGTCTTTCACTTTAAAATCATAATCTGAAGAAAAAACCAAGTCCCCTTCTTCTAAGTTCGACTCATAAAGCATAGAAATCACTTCCCGCATTGACGGACGCTCTGAAGGTGACATACTTGTGCACATTAAGGCAATTTTCAAGACTGCAATCATGTGAGAAACAATGGCTTCATCTTCAAGGTTTAATCTACTATCAAGTATTCCTGCTGTCAATGAATGGTCCCGGACATAATGCCTCACCCATGTAACAAGGTCACCCCCTTCCTCTAGTGGCTGTACGGGAGTTTTTCCAGTTAACAACTCCAATAGAACAACTCCATAGCTATAGATGTCACATTTTTCTGTAACCTTCATCGTATACGCATATTCTGTGGCGGAAAACAACATACTGTCAGTTATACATAAAGAATTAGATCTAAATGTGAAGTGACAAGAATCAGCGACTTGGTAAATATTACCTGTAATCTAAACCTTAGATGTTACAGCAAAACTACAGGCAAACATCATAGAGCAAGTAAATATAAAGGATGAACAAAACTTCATCTGAACTGTCGTGAACTAAGCGCACAGCCAAACATAACTAGAGACTATACTAGGTACACAGCTAAACATAACTACAGACTATCATGTCTTTTGGCCAATATAGCCCACTCCAAAACTGTTTTTGTTCATCTCTTGTTCACATTCAAACTAAATTTAAAGAAAAAACCTTAGGCATGGAGACCTTTTTTCAATTATTTTTCCAACAGTAAGTCTTCTATTGCTTAATTTAAAAATTATTTAATCTGATAGGAGTAAGGCCATACATACCAGGAGCAATATAGCCATATGATCCTGCAACTGCTGACATTGACTTTGATTGAGGCATGTCAATTACTTTTGCCAAACCAAAATCACCCACATGGGCCTCAAAGTTATCATCAAGTAGAATATTATTAGACTTTATATCACGGTGCACAATTCTTGGTTTGCAATCATGATGCAAATAAGCAAGTCCTTCAGCAGCTCCAAGAGCTATCATGAATCGAATATGCCAATCCAAGCTATAAGAAGACCCATGAAGCAGTTCACCAAGGCTACCCCTAGACACATACTCGTAAAGAAGTAGATTGGAACCTTGATAATAGCAAAAACCATAAAGCTTCACAATATTTCGGTGCCTAATCTTTCCTAGAGTCTGAATCTCAGCACGAAAACTGTTTTCTACATTGCTGCCCTCGCTATTAGATGCAAGCTTTTTTACTGCAATCATTTGTCCAGAATGCATAACAGCTTTGTAGACTGTGCCACAAGCTCCCCTTCCAACAACATAGCTGTCATGAAAATTGTTAGTGGCCTTAATTAGCTCCTGCAAGTGTAGTCCCTCCTTTGGGGTAAAGTAGATATCTGGCTCTGTAGACTGGATCTCCTTTTCATCAAAAGAAGGAACTGTCTCAACTGGATGTCGCATGAAATACAGTATTACAACAATCAGAGTGAGGGAAACCCCTCCAACAACGGCTGCAACAGTTATGATAATTCTGCCCCTAGGAGCAATCAATCTTCTTGAAGGAACAGAACTAGAAAATGAATCTCCATTGCAATATCCAAGAAGTCCTCCACAAAGCCCTTTGTTCCCAATAAAGCTGCTGACAGCCATGTTCTGAAATAGTGATACAGAAGGCAAAGGTCCAGTGAGGTTATTATATGAAAAGTTGCATCCCAGTAAACTTGATAGATTTTCAAATTCTCTCGGAATCTCCCCAGTCAAATGATTGTTATTGAGCAGAAGAAATTCCAGTAAATTAAGATTACCGAGCTCAGGGGCTATGTTCCCAGTTAGATTATTGTAGCTGAGATTCATTGCAATCTGCAAGCTTGAAAGAGAGCCCAACTGTATAGGAATTTCACCAGAAAAAGAGTTGCCACCCATCTGCAGTTCAGTCAAATGGGAGAGACTCCCTAATGAGGAAGGAATAGGTCCAGAGAACATATTTTCTGACAACTTAAGAAGCTCCAACTGGAGAAGGGTTCCAATGTCATCAGGTAAAGCACCTACAAACTGGTTATGGCTCAGATCAAGTCGCTGAAGCATCTTGCAGTTAACAATTTCTGGAGGAATGCTTCCGCTTAGCAAATTGGATGAGACATTAAAAGTAACAAGTTTCGACAGATTACCAATTTCCTTTGGCAATTCAGAAATGAAATAATTGTTAGCAATGTGAAGCCTCTGCAAGTTTTTGCAATCTCCAATCACTGGAGGAATCGGACCAGTAAACATGTTTTGGTCCAATTCAATAGCAGAAAGATTCACTAATTTGCACAACTCTGAAGGAAAACTTCCTGTAAGACTGTTTCCAACCAGACGAAGCTGTACCAACGTTATGCAATTCAACAACCCCATTGGAATACCCCCATGAAATTGATTAGACTCCAGGTTAAGTAAAATGAGATTAGAATTTTGACAAAGATGAGGAGGTATTCTTCCGGTCAGATTATTTGCTGAAAAGTCAACCACCCAAAGTCGGCTGTAGTGACCAAGCCCCTGAGGTATGACACCTGTCAGAGAGTTGTCAAAGAGCTGTAACTGGAGCATTTCTGTTAAATACTGGAATCCATAAGGAATAGGACCTGTGAGAAAGTTAATTGAGAGGTCAAGTTTTGACAAATTCCTCAAGCTACTCAGCTCACCTGGTATAACACCAGTGAGCTGGTTCTGGAAAAGGTATAATAGCTGCAGTCCCTTTATCATGCTGAACTCCATCGGAATTTCACCAGTTAAATAGTTCTCCGAAAAATCAATTTCGGTTGCCATAGACAAGTTACCAATTTCTCTCGGAATTGTCCCATTTAATTCATTTCTGTATAGATATAACTTCTTCAAATGCTTAAGATTCCCAATTTCAGCTGGTACCAGTCCTGCAAGATTGTTTGCATATAAAGCAAGTGTCTCAAGGTTTGTACAGTTCCCAAGCTCCTTCGGGATAAACCCTGAAAGTTGGTTATCCCATAAAATCAAACCAGATAAGTTCTCGAGCATGCCAAGTTCCTTAGGCAAGTTTCCACCTATGTCATTTTGTGCAAGACCAAGCAATTCCAAGCTTTGACATCCACTTATTTCTGCCGGAATACTACCAGAAATCCCATTTTGCCCTGCACGGAAAGTTTTCAAATTCCTGAGATTCCCCATAGACTTTGGCAATGGACCTGTAAGATTGTTGGTATATGCAACAAACTCAACCATAGAAGACAAGTTACCAAGCTCCTCTGGAATAGAACCAGAAATTTGGTTATTGCAAATATCAAAGTGTTTAAGTAAAGACAAATTACCCAATTCAGGGGGTATTTGCCCACTGAATTGATTATTGTTCAAATATAAGTACTGCAGCATCGAGCAATTTCCAATCGCCTTTGTTATATCCCCAGTCATCATATTGTAAGAAAGATCGAGATAAGTTAGGTTGACTAGACCACCAATAATGGGGCTAAGGGTACCGGAAAGATTCATTGACTTCAAATCAAGAGAGAAGACCACAGGATCATAATCTGAAGTGCAATTTACGCCAATCCACCCACATGGTGACTCATCAGTAGCCATCCAGTTCCCCAGATAATTTAATTCATCGTGAAGGTCATTCTTCAGTTCAAGAAGATATTGCCCCTCCAAATTCAGACCTTCTGGACAGTAAATTAATGAGGCAATGACAAAAACAATTACTTTGAATCCCAGTTCAAAAGCTCTTCCTGACGTGACGTCTGAAGGCATCTTAATGACCCCAAAAGCTTGATTGAAACTAACTTACGACCTGCATCATAGGCGTTTCAAATTGCATTACTAGAATTACTGAAAGAAGAAATAATTAACTAAAATAGCAGTAGATTAAGGGGGGATAATGATATAATGGAACAGTTCTTAAAGAATTATGAATTTAGTCTTTGATAAAGAACTTTTTAACAAACCTAACTTACCGCCAAAGCAGTGCAAGAACGAAATACATGAAGTGATTAACTTACCCTTAAGATGGACATAAATCAATCTTCAATTAGATAATGACCAAGTAGCCGCTCATCAAACCAAAATGCAGAATTTCCATTTCTCAGCATACTATAACATGTCTAACAATAACCGAGAATCCAATCAACAAAATAGTTCGATAACATCCAAGGAGTAAATAAATAAGCTTGAGAACGTTTTTCTGTAAAAGATAAAACAGTCCAGCAAGTCCAAGAATGCAAACTCGACCAACAAAAGTCAATGTTCTTACAAATGGAACTGTAGGAAACCATCAGAGGATGCTACTTCACATTAGTACACGAATAGCATAAAAACTCAGAAAGAGAAAAATACCTGTTCTAAGACTCGCAATAGATCACTATACAAAGAAGTAACTGCACCACTTGCCAATAACGCCTTGAGGACAGAAATTCAAAGAGACCACCGAATTCATGAATCGAGAGACAAAAACAAAGAAAACCCAGTTCAATTTTTAGCAAAAAAAGAGAAATGGTGGGGATCTAAGGATCTAAAAGAAGGAAGGATTTTGTATACAAAAAGATATCCCTTTGCTTGTATACAACAATAAAGCACTAAACGTGCAATGAAACAACAAAAAGGGAGAACCTTTTTCTGTTTTCTATTGAGATATGGATACAAAGCCTGTGAAAAGATAAAACTTTAAGAACGAATCGAAAAAGCAAGAAGAAAGGGCCTAAGCTCTTCGCTGAAGCTCTGATGGCCGACAAGGCATGCACTCATTTCAACCTTCTCTCCACATGTCATGTATATATCTTATCTTTCAACCAGTGCAGAGATCTCTCTCTAGGAGTGGGATTTGGCTGGCCTGAGTTTCTTTCTCTTTGTTAGTGCTTGCAAAAAGGTTGGCGATTGAATATGCAGGTGACTGTTCCTCAACTTTTTATAAAGTTGAAAACCTTTTGTCTGTATACAAGGTTTTTGGACTTTTTTGATTGCGACGTCTTTGGTTTTGGAAGTTTTTGATTTTTATTGTTTGTCATTACCTTTTAACTACAATTCTTCCCAAATCTACTGAGAAATCAATTACTTACCTTTGTGATGTTTCCAGATCACACATTAAACAATAAAGTAAGTTTTATTCCATTTCCTTTTTTGGTCAAGCTGTCCGGTATTTGGTGTCACATGAGCAACTGACTAGTCCGAATTCGAGCCGGGTAGGACCTTTATAGAGCGACAAAGCTCTCCCTCACGAATTTTAAAGCGACTCCATTCTCAATATTCGAACTCAAGACTTTAGTTAAGGATGAATGAGTCCGTGCCACTCCACCGCAGCCCTCGTGAGTTTTTATTCCATTTCATATAATAAAAGAATCATCAGAATCTCAATTTTCCTAATTGAGATATAAAATTGATTTTGGATTTTTGGTATTCTTAAATGTAGAAACTTTTTAAAACTAAAAACATAAATTAATCAAAAACTGGATTGCATTTGTGTTGTGGAATAGCGTTGTTAAGATGATAGTGGAAAGGTCGTGGGGGCTACGATGTCAAGAAAATGGACCCGCATAAGAAAAGATGTGTGATGGTAATTACTTACGTCGCGGTGGTTGATTGTGGTGATTGGTGTGTTCTGAGAACTAATAATACTAGTCTTGAAAGGTTCTCTTTTTCCGGTGGAATCCAAAATCAACTTAAAAAGAGAATCTTATCAATTATATTTGTAGCACATGTAAAACTTCGTCACATCTGAAGACTGAAAGTTTCGATTTGGGGGTTTGGTTCATCTCCACTAAGCCCACGTCCCCACCAAATGAAATATATATACTTTCGGTTGGGGGTAATTTGAGTGAATTCAGAAATAAAAACAACTCACGATCAAAATGATCCCTTGATGTTAATTATGGCAGATGCTCAACTATTAGTAAAATAGCTCTAGCTTTCAATCTTTTCCTTTATGTTTTGCCTTATTATTCAATTTGTTACAATGCATCTGTTTAGCCATCAACTAAATCTATTTATTTGAGATTACTTCTGCAATAGTTTTTATAGATATCATGTGATTATCCAAAATATTTTTGACGTAGGAAAAATAAAAGAATTATTAACTAATAGCTAAAAGCGCAAAATTAGGAAGTATGACTAATATTAAATTGCTATAATATTAAGTTTTAAACTTGAATTTTGACTAGGAATGCACAAATTTCAGATTTTGTAAAATTGAGAATTTAAGGTTGGATTGTTAGAAATTTAGGCTTAGGAGTTTAGGATTTAGTATGGCTAGAATGTAGGTTAGGTTTGTTGAAATTTAGTAAGGAATACAAAGAATGAAAGGTAGGAAATTAGGAATCACTCTTAGAGTTAAGAATTGCTCTTAAAAGAAAACATCATACCTTCTAATAAAAAAACTCAAGTTTATAGAAAAAATCCAAATTGCTTTTCATTGATGAACGATTGAATACATATATATATAGAGAGTTCTTAGAATCCCTATTCTAGTAGGAAAAGGATTTTTCTAATTTAAATCCTACTATAATAGACATTTTATAAGTCTTTATATAGCTAAGAAAGCATATCTAAATAAGAAAAACATTATACTTCTACTTTCTATCTAATAAGGAATCCTAATACAATGTGATTTTTAGCATTTGTTTTTTTTATGTCAATTCAATTCTCAATCCTCATCCTACCAAATTAAAGCTTGTGACTGATTAATCTTTCCTCTTTTATTTTTCTTATAGACTTTAAGTTCTTGTACATGAATTCTCCCCGACTTGTCTGAAGTCACCCTCGACATAAAATGTGATAAATACTGATCATATAAATTTAGATTTAACTTATCAAATTCAAACTCTAAAATCCAAGTGTTGTCAGAAATCGATCTTCCTTTCCAACCCCAAATTGTCGATATCCTCCATCTTTGGTAGCTACAATTTGTTCATCTAGAACATCTTTTATCTACTATTTAATATGGAGAATGGTTGGGATTCTTACAGTTACAGTAGGGGATTGCTTATCATCTTATATATGATAAATATTTAAATCCATAACTTTTTGAATGGATTTAAATCCATAACTTTAAATATATGACTTATTCCCGTATCACTTATTAATTCCAAACAATATGCATTAGCAATTATCTTCTTGATGATCTTATAAGGTCCAACATTCCGTAAATGGAATTTCTTATATTTTCCTTTCTTAAAATGCTCTGGATGAATCCTAACCATCCCCATATCCCTTTATTGAATTCCACCAATTGACGATGTTGATCAACATGTTCTCTATAAGACAAATTACAGGTTGTTATCTTTTGTCGTGTCTCATCAAAGATGTCTCTTATGTGTTGTGCAAAACCTTTAGCTTCAACACTAACTCGAGTTGTTTGTGGTAAAGGACCTAAATCAATAGGCTTCCTTGTTTAAACTCCTAAAACTATTTCAAAAGTTCTCTTACCAGTAGACCTATTTATAGAACAGTTGTATGCAAATTCTACCATAGGAAGAATTAGGTCCTAATTTTTCACATTGTCTACAACTAAGATCTTAACAAATCTCCCAAGCTTCTATTCACCACCTCTATTTGTCTATCAATTTGAGAGTGGAAAGAACTTGAAAATTGAAACTTATTGTTCAATGTTTTCCATAGAATTCTCTAAAAATAACTCATAGACTTTACGTCACAGTCAGAGACGATGGTTAAAGGTAATCCATAGAGACATATAACCTCTTTGAAGATAATTTTGGCAATATGGACAAAATCATAATTCTTGACCAATATATGTGCAAATGGTATCATAACTAACATACATGCCTCTACAACATCGACATTTACAGCATACCTATTGCTGTTTTTGTCTAGTCAAATCCTTTACACACCGTTTGGTTAGCGTTTGAGGACGCGAGGACGGATGACGAGGACAGAAATTTCTGTCTTCTAAAGTGTTTGCTTACCGAAGACAGAAATTTTTGTTCCGTCTTCAGAGGACGAAGACAGAAATTTTTGTCCATCTCAATTCTTAGGTACAGAAATTCTTGTCCGTAGGACAA
>JANZXV010000211.1:20985686-20999897 GCA_027576455.1 Erythroxylum roigii | reverse complement strand
CAGAACCGTCCTTGCATAAGTCGACTTACCCACTGTACAAGTCGACTTATCGGTGCTGAACATGTACAAGTCGACTTGTATAACCACACAAGTCGACTTACACTAACAATTTCTTCATTACCTTACCCCTTTACAGTGAGGGAAGTTCATTCTTTTCTTAGGCATGCAAGTTTTTTTCGAAGGTTCATTAAGGACTTTCGAAGATAGCCGCACCACTTTGCAAGCTTCTTCAATAAGATGTCTCCTTTTAGTTCGACGAGAAGTGCAAAGAAGCGTTGAACAAATTTAAGGAGCTTCTGACATCCCCACCGGTGATTCAACTACCAGATTGGAACCTCCCTTTTAAGATCATATATGATGCGAGTGATTATACAATGGGGCGATTCTAGGACAAAGAGTGAGAAAAACTTTGCATGCCATCTACTATGCTTCAAAGACTATAAACCCAACTCAATTGAATTATTCCACTACTGAAAAAGAACTGTTATCTGTGGTTTTTGCTTTGGAAAAATTTTGATCACATTTGCTTTACGCTAAAGTGATTGTTTATTCTGACCATGCAATTTTAGGATACTTGCTCACAAAGAAATAAGCAAAATCGATGCTGTTTAGATGGATTATCCTCTTTTAGGAATTTGATTTAGAGATCAGAGCTAGGAAGGGGCAGAAAACGTGGTAGCGGACCATCTTTGTCTTTTTGTAAAGGAAGAAGATGGCATCCCTCTGCGAGAAAACTTTCTAGATGAGCAATTATTTTCTGCCGATGTGAAACCACCATGGTATGCAGACATTGTCAAATTTTTAGTTACTAATGAATTACCTGTTGGTTTGTTAAAGGCTCAGAGGGATAAACTACATAGTGAAGTGAATTATTATGTGTGGGGTGACCTATATCTTTAGAGGCACTACGTAGATCAAGTTATAAGGAGGTGTGTATCGAAAAATGAATCAACATCAATTTTAGCTTTCTGCCATTCATACATTTACGAAGGAAATTTTGGAGTTAAAAGGATAGCTCATAAAGTTCTGGAGAGCAACTTCTGCTAGCCAACATTGTTTGGAGATGCATATGCCTTCTGCAAATCCTATGATAGATGTCAATAGTCATATAACATGTCCCGTAAGGATCAATTGCCATAAACTCCTTTACTTTTTTATGAAATTTTTGACATTTGAGGCATTGATTTTGTGGGACCTTTCCCTCCATCTTTTGGCTTTGCTTATATATTACTTATGGTTGATAATGTTTCTAAATGGGTGAAAGCCAAAGCCACTATGACTAACGATGTAAGGGTTGTTGCAACTTTTGTTAAGGCCAACATTCTTTCTAGGTTTGGGATACTAAAAGCCATTTTTAGTGACAGAGGAGCCCCCTTCTCCAATAGGGTGATGGAAGCAATTTTCAGAAAATATCACATCACGTACAAAGTTTCTACTGCATACCATCCCCAAACCAACGAGAAAGTTAAAGTCTCAAATCGAGAAACCAAGATAATCTTGGAGAAAATCGTGCAGCCTAATAGGAAGGATTAAAGTGTAAAATTGAAAGACACATTATAGGCCTACAAATTGGGAAGTCATCGTATAGACTAGTGCTTGGGAAGCCATGTCATCTTCTAATATAATTACAACATAAGGCATATTAGGCTATCAAAAGATGCAACATGAACTTGGATGATGTAGAAGTGCATATGAAGTTGCAACTTCAAGAGTTGGAAGAGATGAAGAATGATTCATATCAAAATGCAGTGATATCTAAAGAGAGAATGAAAGCTATTCATGATAAGATGATTTCGAGGAAAAGCTTCTCGGTGGGCCAAAAAATGTTACTATATCATTCCAAACTCAAATTCTTTCCAGGTAAGTTACGTTCCTATTAGGTTGGTCCGTTTATTATCACTTATGTCTTTTCATTTTGGTGTAGTGGAGATACAGAGCCTCAAAACTGACAAGACATTTAGAGTGAATGGTCATTGCTTAAAGCTATATTATGAGGGTTTCCAAATGAAGGATTTGGAGGTGTTGATGCGAGAGGATATGACTGGTATTACTTGACGCACGCTACTAGAGGTCGAGCCAATGACATTAAACAAAGGCGTTGCTTGGGAGGCAACCCAAGGGAAGTTAACTTTTGTCTTTTACATTTTCGCATTTGCTATTTTTTTAATTATTCCATTTCTTGCATTTTATTTTACATTGAGGACATTGTAAGTTTTAAGTGTAGGGGTAGGGTACATTAGTTTTTATGTATGTTTTTGAGCTTAATTGTAGCTTATGTGACTTCTTATGTGTTTTCCAAATTCAACAAAATTGAAAATTTTCTTGTTTTCTATTGCTTTTAAGATTATTTAGTCATATTAAAGTGTCAATTGATTAGTAAAATCTATAGCAAAATTTGGCATGTACTTTTACTCTTGTGGTTTGTTAATGTGCATTATTCTTAGAAGAGTGGTGACTAGTGTTAGACAAAAACCAGTGAGGTTTTGAGTCATATTAGACTAACACATCTATATCAGTCTCACTATTTTGCTTGTTATGTGTGACCTTCATGACATATACATCCTTACTTTGCTTTCATTTTCTATTTGATACCACATTTTTATCACATGCATTTTTATGAAAATGATTTGGCATTCTTTATTGATTACGAGTTACATTAGCCAAATAACCTATCCAACTATGTGAATTTTCCTTTACAAAACCCCTTGGAGCTTTATTATCCTTTTCTTTTGTATAAACCACATTACATGCACGTAACCAAGAGCCTAAATGTGGGGGTATGCATATATATGGGTTAGTTATATTTGCTAAAATTCCATGTTGTGAAACATATGTTGATCTACTCCTATCACTTCTACTTATGAAAAAAAAACAAAAGAACAAAAAAAAGAAGGTGAGTTTGAATAAAAAGTATCAACGAAGAAATATAATAAATGTGAAAAGTTGTTTATTAATAGTTTATCCCCCTTAAGTTGTATTGATTGAGTGTTTGAATATATTGTATATGAGGCAAATGTTGTTTTAGATGGACACTTTTTATATTATGCTCGTATGGCTTATGGTGTGAGAGCTAAATTGAGTTGTGAAGCATAGACGTTGCATTCTTCATGGCTGACAGTACCCAGTTTTGAATGAATGTTAACTTGCGTGTTTGATATCTTATTAAGTGTTACTTTTGTTTCATTAGCTTGATGGCTTTTATGCTACATTACCCAAAATATATCTCACCTTTTCCTTACCCACATTACAACCCTAGAAAAGTCCTTTGATTCATGACTATGCATGCGACTTTTAGTGGTGGAGAAATGAAATGATATGTAAAGTTGTGAATTGTTACAATCATGAATGGTGTTTGAGTGTACCCATAGAAATATCTTGTTTAAACACTTTTTGTCCAAGTCTACCTCTAGATTACTTAGTTTCTAAGAGTGGTGAATATTGATTGATCATGAGTGGAAGCTTTGAATGTTGAGTTTTTGCTATAATTTTTGAAAGTCATTCATTTTTACTTATGGTTATCTATTCTTCAGAAATATGGAAAATTAATAAAAGTTTTGGTTTGTGATTTTGATTTTGACGATTTTCCTCAGGATGGTCAAAAGCTAAGTACGGGGGAAGTTGATATGTGTTTAAATGTTGATTCAATTAATATACTCCACTTAATGATTAATGCCTTAAAAATGCTTAGGATACTCACTTTCTCATATTTGGTCTTAGGTAAATTTCAAAAGTGAAGGAGCTAAAGCGAACCGAAAGCATGCCCATTGAAGCCATCTTCTCAATTTCCATTTTCTATGGATTCATGGAGCATGAACAAGAAGAAGATTAAAAGAAAGAGAAGACAATTAAATGCCAAGAAAGATGAGACATATTTGGAAACACAAAGAAGAATACTGCATTGTAACTCACGACTATGCAGTAGTTTAATTCCACTACCGTTTAAGGCATAAAGAATACATGTGACGTAAAGAGGGTCTAGAAAAATGAAGAAGTATGACATGAAGATGGATGGCAAGAGGACAAATATGAAATGGTATCATCTGTAGCATGAAAAAGCTGGGATAATAAAACAAAAATTGGACAGCTACACATTTGGAGCTCACAGTTGCATGGGTTGTATGGGCTGAATGTGTATCATGTGAGTTATAGCTATTATTCCATGTTTAAAGCATTTAAAAAACAAAAAGATATTGGGGTGTTGGGTAGAGCAAAAGAATGCGAGTGTGTGAGTGTTGCAAAAAGGTGGAAGAATAAAAACGTGGGAGAGCTAGAATAGGAAGCAAAAGTGGGAGCGCAACACCTGTCCATTTTATCTAATTTTTAACCTAGCTACCTTATGAGTCTAAAAAGGGTTATGAGAGAGGTAAAAAAGGAGGAGAAAAGTGTCAAGGTTAGGGCTAAAGTGGAGAATAAAAAGAAGGGGTAGCTGAAACAAGGAAAAAGAACCAAAGGTGAGGGTAGCGACCGGATCATATTACCCTATTAGGTTAAGCCATCTCTTCACTGATTTGAAGCTAGTTTTTATCATAAAAGAGAGTGGAAAGGCTGCTACATTCTAGAGAATAAAATGAGGAGTGTGGGGGCTAGAATGGGGAGAACCGAAGCTGCCTCATTTTAGTTGTAACATAGCTAGGAGAGCTGAAGAAGGAATAAACAAATGCATAGTAGCGCAAAAACAAGAGAGTTGGTTTTAAACACAAGTGAACAGTGACAGTGAACCACAAATGTTTATTTGTCACATCACATGAACATTAACAATGGGAGAAGAGAGAAGTAGCAGGGAATAGGGTGGAGGTGTTAGATTTTGGTCATTTTCTTCACCATCAAAAAGATGGTTCACACTTGGAGCATAAAATGGAGATGGAAGGCTAGCTTCCCTACGCCTGTTCAATGGTTATATCAACTATAAGTCATGATTAAGCTATTTTATCACTTTAAGGTTGTAATTTCTTTTTCATATTGGGTTTTGGGATGAATGATCTTAATATGTTATTTTGATTGTTTTATTTCAAACCTATTGCTAAAATATTGAATGTAATCTGTAATCGTTACTTTTTATGTTTTTGAGTAGCTTCTCATGATCGTTAATCATTAGGAATAACATAACTTAGGTTAGACAACCTAAACATGTGAGGTAACTGACTATATTGATAGTGTTCTAATTTGTAATGCAGCTGCCAAATTGAATCGAGAGATCATATCCTAGGTTATTCAGTAGTTAGGTTTAATTAATGATCATATCTTGATTAAACACAACCTAAGGGAAAATCGGGATTAGTAGAGCGTTCTATTAGTCTCAGATCAATAGTATGAAGAGAGTTGTAAAGATGTTAGGATGACAGAATATGCTTGATCGTGTTTAGGCCGAGATTGACCATAAAACCGAACCTTACTTATATTCAACACTTTTCTCATTTTCAATTGCTTGTTTTAATTTGCTTTCGATAGTTTACTTTTACTTTAATTTCTAAATTGTTTAAAATCCAAAATCCCCTATATATTTTCCTTACATCAATTAATTTTGTTACGAAAATTAACCGAACATGCCCTGCGGTTTCGATCCCAACTTACCATAACTACAAATATTTGTGTACAGAGCCAGGTAATTTTTTTAATTCACTCGACACGCACTATCAGTTTTCTTTCGTTATATGATCCTTAACCTTCTTCTTGATTGATTCATTTAGTGTGATCCTTCTTTATAGATGTTCTGTTATGTCCTCAACATTTTTTGATTCAACCTCCTTATAATTCCTTGTCATTTTACTTGAAATTAGCTTCTGTTGAGCTCAAATAGGGTACAAAAATTTAGGTCAAGGTATAAGTGATGGCCATATTTTCTTAGAAGGAAGTCCATATTTGCTTGTCCTTCTCCTTTGTCTCCATCTCCTTTTGTATGTTTAAGTTTCTTTTCTTGGGTATAAGTGATGGCCATGATTTGTTCCTTTGGATTAGATTCGATATTTCTTAGAAGGGTTCCTGCACTCCGAGTAGAAATTGCCTCTAGTAATTGATCTACTTGGACTTCTAGATTATGTATTGAAGAGGCGTGGTTCTTTTTGACTTGCTTGAACTTGCTTCAAGCCTCCCATGTACACCTTCTATGCCTCTAATTTTATCTAAAACCCTATCTAACTTGGATTCCATTAAGCTCGGTTTTTCTTATTAGAAGCCTAGTTTTCCTTAAAGTATGAACTATCCTCTAGCATTGTCCGTCCACGAGAAGTTAGGGTGATTCTTCCACCTAAGGTTATAGTAGCCTGTTCCTATACTTAGGGATTTATGGCTAGATTGAGAAAACACATGAGATTACATTTACATGTATCATATTCACACGCACACATGAATCATGATTACAAATGTTGCAAAGATAATATATACGTACAATTGACTTATTCCAGGAATAAAAGATTTGAAATAAGTTTTTTACGTGATCGAGTAACATGAATTTTTGTTTTAACAGTTATAGTTAGAGATTTGGGATTTATTGTTGTAAATTCGTGATTTATAAAGTGAAATGTGTATCTAATGTAGGAATTATGTGGAATTGTAAGACAAAATTGATACATTAGAATTTAGGTTGACTAGGCCAATGAGAGGGTGACACGTGGCACTAGTGAGAGAGGGGCGAAAAGCATAAATAAATGAGTGACATGTGGTAGAGTAATTAGGAAACAAATGGCCTAATGCTTGGATGACATTAGTACTAGTCATTAAGTGACAATTGGGCAAATTGTGAGTTTACAAATGGTGGCATGAGATAAGGACATATAACGTAGCTCTTTGTTGGACGTGTGGCCATCTCTCCACTAAGCACATACCCCCACAATTCTCACTCTTGAAAGACTACTTTCTTTTATGTTTTGGTCTTAGTTCTTATGTCTCTTCCCTCACCAATGACAACCTCACAAAATCCCCAAAACCTTTGAATTTTTGCCAAACCACCGTAGCCCTCATCGTGCTAAAATTTCTATAACCTTTATCTTGTAATTGTAATCCTTCTAATTCCATCTTGTTCTTGGCACTTGCTTGCTAGCTTGGAAGGTGATGATAGCTTGTGATTGAGGTGGATTTAGGATTTAACATGTAAGTAAATTATGATCTTTATATTTCTTTTTTATAATAGAAACATTCATGATGATTGAATTGAGGTGAGATGCATGTAGGATTGATGTTGATTCGTGCCAGAAAATTTATGAATGAATATGTCCTGTTTTTATGTGTAAAAATCATGGGCTTCAGGCTATTTTTTGGATGATTTTAGATGAGTTTTGAAGTATGAAGGATGGTAAATTGATCCTAATGATGGTTATTGTTGAAGTATTCTTGAATTTGGAAAATTAGGGTTGTAAGTTAAAATTATGGGTTCAATTTTATCTTCCTCTTTTGACCTATTTTCATATCTTTTGAGCCCTAATTTGAAGAAACATAAAGCACAAAAGTTGTAGATATAGTTCTTATGTTGATCTCTGTGAAAGTAGAGTGATGAAATAGCGAATCTAG
Source organism: Erythroxylum roigii (assembly GCA_027576455.1). NCBI lineage: Eukaryota > Viridiplantae > Streptophyta > Magnoliopsida > Malpighiales > Erythroxylaceae > Erythroxylum > Erythroxylum roigii. The sequence continues at coordinate 20,992,394 of JANZXV010000211.1, read as the reverse complement.
CTTGATTTATGCATGTTTTCCTAATACTGTCCACGACAAACCCTGTTCAGGAACCTTGTATTATTTTCTGATTTTTGAGGACTTTAGAGCTCGAATTAGTCAAAGTATAAAACATGAAAATTTTCATTAATGCCTTATTAAGGTTAATGTGAAATGTTTTGATAATGAGTTATTGTGATTTTAGTATGAAGATATCGAAGCTGGAAAAACGAAATTTGAAGGAAGGGGTAATAAACTTTCTGTTCACTAAACCTATGATCGTGGGAAGTGTTTAGAAGGCAAAAAGTTTATATTTTACTTTTCCACGATCGTGGAAAGGTACCCACAATCGTGGGAATTTCTTTGACAAGAGAAAATGACATTTTGTGAGATTGTTTAACAAATTAAGGACAAGTTACCTTACCTTAGTGTCTTTGGACTTAATTGAGGTTTGAAATGAACCTAGATGATTGCTAAATTAAATGGTTAAGTGATTGATAAGTTTAGGATGTTGATTGATGTTAGAATTGAGGAATGGATTGACTTAATATGAATGTATCTCAACTTGGAATTTATGAGTTGTTAATGGTATAAAATTGTTCTTATGAATAATATGAATTAGGAATGAATGAATGAGAATTGAGAAATTATGTGAATGTATAATGCTAGGAAAGGATTGGTAAATGTATGAGTGATGAATAGATGATTGGTGAACTTAGGATAATCAAGTTTCACAAGATATGATATATGAATGATCAAGATTAGTGAATAAGGATACATACCGGAGAAAGTCAATTGAGCATGTATTAAACATGACACATATACATGTGTATGATTAAATATCCATTTGATTGAATATTTTTGTAGTGTGTTTAAATATATGTACTACATGGTATAGAAGCACAAATTGAGTGACCACATCCAGACATTGCCAGATCATCAAGGCAATAGCTATTTGGAGCATACAGTGAGTCAACCTAGATGTGTAATCTCAACTACATATATGTTTCTACTTAAGTTATTTTGTTATATTGATGATTCTGGACAATTGAATGTCTAAGGAGTTATTATCAAAAAATGTATAGGAAGTGCTACTTGATTATATGTGAATAAGGAAATATATGTACTTAAATGTGTGTTGAATGTCGAACCTGAGTCTGATGAATGTGATAAATGATTGTGTACATTGAATAAGAGTAATTAATTGCATATTATATGGAATGATGCATTCCATTATATAGAACACGCAAGATCAAATAAAGGAGTTGTGAACGGACTGACTAGTCTGAAAGAGCTTAAAGCTCGAAATATGCACAAGAGCCATAAGCTCAGATGTTAATGAGCCTGGTATCCATAAAGGGATACGGGACAATATCTGAAAAGAGCCCGGTATCCCCAAGGGATATAGGCTAGTAAATAGGCGCTCGGTCACAACAAACTAAAAATGAAAGTGGAGCCTCATGTGCATCTACATCTATATCTTTACATGTATCCACGAGATTGATTGTTGAATTGTGTTAATTCCTAAAGTGTTATTGAGACATGATAGATAATGCAATAAATGGAATTTGTTTCTAAATGCTATAATATATTTGAATGATCAGTGATATATGCTTTAAATGTGTATATTCTGAATAAGTGAACACATTGAGGATGGTTCACTCATTGATTTCACAAACTCATCAGAATTGCAACATGGTTTTGAGGTTCAAGGAGTTCTAACTCCTAAAGTGATAAAATAGAAAGATACTACCTGCGCTCTGGGAATAAAATGGATTAAAAGTTTAGTCAGCTGATACTAAAGGGGTCTACCTAGGTTCTTTTTTACTTTATATCGCATCTCATATAAAAAAATTTGTATATTTAGTAGTAAGCTCTCTGATGTTGTGTAATGCAAATACATAGATTTTGGAGTGTAATGACAATGTATATACATGTTTATATATTAAATGAGAAGTTTGATCATTTTGGAATACTTATTTTATGTGTGATGCGCTAATAAGTGAATGTGATTGCTCTAACATGCCATTATCATAGGGTATGTGCACAAATGTCCTATAAAGGTTCAGGCATATGCTCTATGGTAGTGGAGTGTTACAAAGGTTGTATGTGTTGGAGTAAGGATTGTTTCCCCCTCCTCGTCCATATTGAGCTCCCATATAATTAACTTACTCTGGATCATTATCCTTAATCAAGAAATAGTCCACTGTATCATGGTCCATTTGTCCACAGAGTTCACACTTTAATTGCACAGCTTTTACCGTAGCTGAGGACGAAGCCTTCATGTTGTTGAGCTATCGAGTTAAGTTATCAATCTTCACCTGCATCTCCATCATTTCATCAACAACTACAATTCCTTTTTGTTCTCGGAAGGTTGTGGATTGTCTACTCTGGTCGTTCATCTATAGGCAGTCATTACTTGCCATCTCCTCTATCAACTCTTTTGCTTCGTAGATCAATTTCCCATCACTTTGCTAGAAGTTAGTATTCTCCTTGATAATCTTCAAAAAAAGGCATGAACTAGTTGATCTTAAACGGTGACATTGGCTGGGTTAAGGGAATGGTACTGACTGAGCCCAAGTTTACTATACAATTTGGTGACACTTCTATGACTTTAAATATACTTTTTGACTCTTAATTCTTGATTTTGTCTTTAAATTAGTCCTTGAGTGTGTGCTTCTATTTTATGCAATTTGATAGTAAAAATTGTTACAAATTGACATTAATTATATTATTAATTTTTCTAAAGACAATTGATACTGCAAATTACTATTTTTGATTGTAGGAGCCTCAAGGAAAAGGGAGTCAATGGGCTAAAATGGAGTCAACATGAGGACATGAGCTACAAGAGTTTGCTGCGGTGAAGGATCCAGCAAGCGTACGTCGCGGCGAAACTTACTTGTCGCCGCGACAAACTGTCAGAAACCCGAACCAAATTTGGAAAATTCTCTCACTGTTCAACCCGGCCCGCATCCATCACTTAAAAACCTACCAAATTAGGTTATTAGGGGTCGGTTAAAAAAACAGCAGACACACTTCACACTCGGAAGTCGACACTCATTCCTCTCACTCTCGACCTTCATCCATCAACTCCGTCCACTTTCCACTGTCAACTTCATCGTCTACTGCTACTGCTGCCATGGGTGCCATCGATGTTCTTACGGTTGTGAGGATTCCAGAAGTTATGCGCGGCTAAATCACCATTTCCTCTTGAAGATGTAGCGATGGCTTGAGTTCGATGGGCTTTAAAGAGGAGTAGTTATACATTCTCAAATTTAACTACATTGTTATGAACTTCTAAGTTAGGGTTTATTGCCTTGTAGTTAGATTTGCTTGATTAGAGTTTAATCAAGTGTTGAACAATGTTTTGTGTTATGGATTTGCTTATGTAGAATTTGTATGCTTAATATATGAAGTTTCATATATGTGTTTGTGGTGATTGTGTTAATTCTCTTTTATCTACCTAGTTGTGTTTGATATTGAGATTAAGCTTGATCCATATTGACCACTTGCATTAGCTCTTCTATTAATACACACTAAGATGCATTTAACAAGGTTTTGATAAATGGAGTTCATTGATTAAAACCTTGGACTTAAAAAGTTCTTTAAGATTCATCATTTGGAAGCTTAGTGATTTTTGCTCCCTACAAGATTTGTTTTGAACTATGATAGCCAAAGCATCGTTTTCAAGAGGATTTTATCAAATTGATCATTATTTGAGTTTTTAATTTGGCTTCCCAAAAATCCAAAAAAATAATTTTATATACTTTTCTTTTAATTAGTCAATTTAGTTAAGTTTTACTAATGATCCAAAACCCCCTTTTATCAATTTAGTTTGCATTTTTTACAATTAGGCTAGCTTAAATCATTTGCGCTAGGTTCCGATAAAGTGAGACGACCCGAGGTTGCATCCTATATTGCAATCCTTGGAATTAAATTTTTGATTCGATTTCCAAGGGATTAACGTAAAGATAAAATGAGCCGATCAGTGACGTCATATCGTCTGTGATGATGTCATATCATCTTAGGAGTCGCATTCGTCTGCTTCTCGCTCGTCTACTTCTTGCCTTCGTCTCCTTCTCACATTTTTCTGCTTCTCTCATTCGTCTGCTTCTAGCATTCGTCTATTTCTTGATTCATCTACTTCTCGCGTATCGTCTGCTCTTTGCTACATCAACTTTTTGCTTTGTCTGCTATCTGCTTCATCTTATATGGTCAGAATCTTGTTTGATTCTTTCAGCCATAACTTTGTCGTCCGACCTCTAAATAACCTGATTTTTAAAGCATTGGATTCATAACACATTTCTCTATCTCTCCATAGAAATTATAGCTTTTGTTTTTGACTAAAAAAAGATTAATCAAATCAAAGTAAGGGTATCGGTTGGAGGAGCGTGAACTGGATATTTTAATGAACATGTTCCCATATTTTGATTATATCTTGATCTGTAGGATTCCAAATGAGACAATTTTTAATTTTTAGTACACTAAAGTTATATGCCTACAAATTGTCTCAAGAAGTTGAACACTGATTAAGTCTCTAAAATGTTGAATTTTTGGATGGAAGCTATGCATAGCACACTATTTTTGGACATGAACAACCTGATAATGGTTGAGGCATATCTTCCAAATTTCTGAACCAAATTGAGTGATTTTTGTGTAAATGGAATCATAAGACATAGAGGAACACTTTTCTTGTTGGGCCCCGATTCGCATTAAGCATGTTTAAATTATTTTGAAGCATGTTTAACGTATGTTGAGGTTTTAGTTTGATAATGTTAATTTGATTGGAATAAATTGAGGATTTTAATAATTATTTCATGAAAGGATTTGGTGAAATTAGAATTGTTGCTACAATGTTAGAATTAAAAACATAAGATGGTGTTCGAATAATTTGGGATTTTATTTAGTGTTTCAGTAATGATTATAAATTGAATAAATTTTATTAAATTAGAGTTTGTTATATAAGGTGTTAGATTTTAAAACAATAAGTTGAATTGAAAGAGTAAAGTAGGATGTTGTATGCATTAAGGTTTAAGTTCATAAAGTGGGCTTGTAGCCTTTTATATGCCATTACATGAAGAAGAAAGGAAGATTTGGGCTTGGGTCCATTTTAGTTGCAAATAAAAGGAGGGAAAGTTTGGAAAATTCAAGATAAAAGGAGGGAAAGAAAAGAAGCATTTGGGCTTGTAGTTTTGTAATAGCCCATTTTAATTGCAACAAAAATAAAGCAAATGAGGAGTTGTCGTGGATGAAGGCCAAGTCACGACAATTTGCAAGGAAAATAAACAGAATAGAAGGAATAAAGAGACAAATGGGCTAAGGAAATCTAGGGTCCATTTAAGTTTAAATAAGATGAGAATGAAAGGGAAAATATGAAAGCAAAGGAGAAAGTGTCGTATGGGCTTAAGTTTTGAAGATTAAAAATAAAATTGCTAAGGCTTGTAGGAGACTTTCGAAACTTGCTGGAGAAAGAAAGAAAATGAGATGCTTTCAAGTGAAACTACGTAGTATTGTTAAGTGAAGAGTTAGGTCATTTGGAGGAGAAGTGTCGTTTTTAGCTTATGGTTTAAGTTAGAAGTGAGTCTTACCTTAGAAGACTCTCGAATTTGCTAGAGAAAAGAAGAAGAGCTCGTTATCTTCAAGAGAAGCAAGGAAGAACTTTCGAAATTCACCAAAGGAGAAAAGAGAAGAAGGGTTTCGGTTTTGTAAGAGGTAGGTTTTAAGTTAAACATCTAGCTTTCCCTAAGTCTTGGAAGAGAGCCATACGAAAATGTAAAGAAGAGGAGAGAGTGGGGTGTGTTTCGGCTATGCAAGAAAAGGAAGAAGAGTTGGGTTTTGTTGTTCTTTGTCTTGAGAGAAGTTATTCTAAGGGTTCTTTAAAGAAGAAAGTGGAAGAGGAAGAGATGATGAGGGAAGTCAGATTTCGTGGGTGTCTACCTAAGGTAAGAGATTTCGAATTTTTGTTGGTTTGAATGTTAGGTTTTGATCTTTTCTTGCTTAACTAGTGGTTTGAAAAATGAAAGATGATGAGTTATTCATGAAGGAGAAGAAATGTCGATTTAGTGGGTTGAAAAATCTGATTTCATGGGGTTGAAGGATTTTGAATTTTGGTTGATTATTTGAGTTGAGTTTGGATGTTAATAGCTTAAATAAGGTATGGGTAAGATGTTAGTGAACCAAATTCATGTTTCTCTTGTTAATAAAAAAAAATTTCAGTATGATGATCAATTGTTAATTCATGGTTTGCTGGCTATTTCGCTAAGTTTTTGGTTGTTATAGGTTCCTAAAGTATAAGTGAGACTATGGAGGGTTAAAGTCAAATTGTTTCATGCTTTTAAAATTTCCAGCATTGTTCCTTTTTGGTAAATTCATGGTCTTTGCTAGAAGTTTGCCTATCTTGCTTAGTTGCTTAGAAAAGGAAGTTAAAGAGGTTGTCTGTAAGAGTACAATGGGAAAGAAGAAGGTTTAAATGGAGGTTTAAAATTTCAGATTTGGGGTAGGATTAGGGTTTACGAAATTGTTTAAAAATTTTGTTAGATTTTGCCTTTTTCTTGGTTAATATGATGATTGAAGATGGTTGGATTAGGAAAGGATGGAAAAAAGAGAAGAAAATGGATGCTTGGAAAATTTCAGATTTGTGTATGGCTTAGGATTTGAAAATTTGCGAAATTGGGATTGGATTTGAAGGGGGTTTTGAGTTGGTATGGCCTAGGGAAGGTATAAGAAGGG
>JANZXV010000211.1:20947419-20957497 GCA_027576455.1 Erythroxylum roigii | reverse complement strand
CAAATAATATGAGCTCAACATAGGGAACCAATTTAAGCACAAAAATCATCAATTAAGAGTCAAAAAGTACTTTAACAATTATGAAAATGCAGCCAATTAATAATGTAAACTTGGGTTCAATCAGGCTCTTTTTCATAATCCTGAGCTCAAAGATCTTTTCTACACATCAATCACTCTAGTCACAGCTCCTTTATCTGATCATGCATTTTAATGTGATAAGATGCATCATTTCATATGCTATGTTTTCATTTCCTTTCATTTTTGTTTACTCATGCCACATATATCAAACTCCTCATATCTAAGTCTGACATTTATCAATCAGTTGTACACACGTTCGATATTAAACATACAATTCATACAAAAGTATATATAAATGAGTCTACACATCTAAGTTAACTCGTAGTATGCTTCAGAAAAGCTATTGCCTCGATGTTCTGGCAATGTCTGGATGTTGACGATTACCTTGCGTGTCTATTGTCATGCAATACACACATAGTTTGCAAATCACTAATTTGTTTAATCATATGAATAGAGAATAATGCACTTATATATGCATCATATTTCAATGCATTCTCATTGACTTTCTGCGTATGTATTCTTATACAAATATCTTGACCATTCAAACATTATAGCTTGTATACAACTAGTTTGCTATTAGGTTTATACCTTAAATAAGCTTGATTTACTCCAAATTCATCAATCATAGATTCACCAAATTGTTTTGGGAATATATATTCATAAAATTACCCAATTCTCATTCATAATTACCTTATGTTCTTCAAAGCTCATTCATTCATGTCTAATACACATTACTCATATCCTTAAGATCATGTTTGCATTCATAATTTCCAGATTTGGATACATTGACATCAAAACAGTACATTCTTTAAGTTATGACATCAATTAACAACCTAAACTTATCTATCTCTTAACCAATTAATCAAGAAAACATCTAGGTTCATTCCAAGCCTTAATTAAGTCCAAATACACAAATTTAGATTGACTATCCTCAACTAGTTCAACATGTACAAGAGGCTGAAATTAACATTCCTGAACTAGGCCCACGATTGTAGGGGACCATACCACGATCGTGATAGAAGCTCATGCAATAGGCCACAATCATGGGGACCATGTCACAATCGTGACAGAAAGCAAGTAAACAGGTCACGATCGTGCATTGTCTTTCTTCCCTCAATTCTGCACAAATTTCACAAACTTAAAGACATCACTAACACTTGATTTTTTTTTCTAGAATTCATGCCTTTAAAGCTAATTCATTTCATGCTAGTATAACTTCCATATTGGTTACATTAAATCTCACAAAAATCTGCTCATTTGCTTCATTACCATTCACTTTATACCATTATACATGCAGTCCTAACTTTTCCATATTTGAAAACACTTCAATAATACCTATCTTTATTATAAAGTCATCATCAATTATACTTGAAATCCCAACTTAAAACATCCATATAACAACCCATAAATTACTGTTGTCATGCATCCAACAATAGAACAGGAGTTACCCCTTTCATTCATCATTTTCCAGCACAATTTCAACACTAATACCACATTCAATCTATCCATAATCAGTCATCATAATTTCTACTAACACATGCCACAATAGATCAGTACTTCACTTACTTGTTCAGCTCAAATTCCACCTCAGTGTATCAGGCCTACTTTTCCTCACATTCATGCAAGATCATCTTAGGAACATTGAGTGAGTAGGACGAGTTTCGCTAGAGATAAGAAGAAGTAGTAGAATATATCTATCTTTTTGAAGAAATTGAAAAGGGTTTTAAGGTGGTAATGGACATAATTTAGAGTAGAAACTCAAGATGTGAGGGAGGAATGAGTTTTGGTAGTGAGAGGGAGAAGAAGGAGAGGGTTACAGTAGAATACAATGAAGATGATTCTAGAAGTATCTATGTCGTATGATGTAGGTGTAAGATGACTTTAAAGACACTTGTCAATTGTCTAAGCCAGCTACATGTCCACTCTTTAGGATGCCAAATGTCACTTAGTTCTTCTACCATTTGTCACTCAATTCTTTAAGTCATTTGTCACTCAAGTCTACTGCCATATGTCACTGATTTTATAGGCTTAGTCATCCTAAATTTTCACATATCAACTTGTCTTGCCACTTGAAATTTTTCCTAGTCTAAATGTGCATATTAATGCATCAATCTCCCAATTGTAACAATTAACTCCAAATTATTAATTGTAATCCATCAATTCTTTTTATTGGTAAATCAAAATACATTAGAAATGCACAATCATATCAAAATCATTTTGAAACTTTCATACCCCAAAACATGTCAATTGAGTGCAATTTTTCTAAATCAAAATTCATGTGTGTATGCTCATATTATGCATGTGAATGAAACCATAAAATCATATCCTAAATGCACAAAATTCATTTTAATATGATGTAATTCATATGACTAAGTAATCTAACACTTTAACTCTTAGTAATTTTGGAATCCGACTATTACAATAACAACCATCCTTGTCCTAAATGGAGTAGAAGAAACCCAATAACAACACCAAAAAAACTCAACCTCTACCCAACTCAGAAAACACACAGAACTAGATTAACCCCTTATATTCTCCCCTCTTAGAGGTCCCTCGATTAGACAACACTGTAGGGAGGAAAATGAGAGGATGATATAGAGCTCCATTGTATGCGGCTCTGGGAGTCGTGTAGGTTAGTGGATTCTAAATTTGAGAGCCCAATTCAAGCTCTTCTAGAGTTACTAAATTAAGGAGTGCAGAAATGGAGAACTTTGCTTGTGGGTTTTTTTTTAGAAGGGATTCGCGTTTCCAATTATGAGCAAACTAGGCCATGTCTATATAGAGGAACAAGGGTCTAAAGAATATAATGGTGAATAAAGTTGAACTCTTCGTGTTCAAGTTCAAGACAAAGGAGAATGCACAAAGTGTGCTACAAGCAGGATAATGGCACATGATGGGGCACCCAATACTCATCAAGAAGTGGCATCCGAGTGTGAAATTGAACAGAAGCAAGCAAAATTCCATCCCTTTATGGGTCAATATAAAGTTCCCTTAGAATATTGGTTTTCAGAAGGTTTGAGTTATATTGCAAGCAAACTAAGGAAACATTCAGGGCTAGATGAGAATATAACACTTATAAAGAGAATTAGTTACGCTAGGGTGTGTATAGATGTGTATAGATGTTATTTCAAAGAAGCTCCCTAATTCTCTAAAAATTATGAGATTGAAGGAGAATGGTGGGCTAGAAGAAGACTTTATAAGGATTTCATATATATGGAGAACCAAATCCAAAAAGAAGAAATAAATATGGAGAAAAAAGTATTGTTAAGAGGGAAAGTAAGACTTGAAGGATACCTCAGACTAAGTGCAAGCTACTCTAGCAGGAAAAGTACTAACAAGTGATAATCAGATTAATAAAAAGATGAATCAAGAGGAGGATAACTTGTCAGATAAAGGGATGCAAGTAATTAAGGAATAAGTAAGGTAGTCATGAATCTGGAGGAGAATAACATAGGAGGACTAGGGTCTCAAAGTATTGACTATCACAAAAACAAGGTCACAAACTTGGTGGGGAATAATATGGCAGGGACAGTGATACAAGGGACTAACAACCAAAACAGTAAGGATCTAGGGGAGATTAGTAGGGAAGGGAATAAGCAACAGATGTGAGAACCTAAATAATATTGATACAACCATGGGGAAGAAGAAAATAGTAGGGAAAGGGAAAAGGGACAATGAAGAAATTAAAAGAATGCAGGTAGAGTTGATTGATACTCCTATTTTGGAAAGAAAGGAAGCATCAGGTTACTTACATGATATAGCTCCTGTCTCCCCAGGATTAAACAGAAAGTTTAGGAGGAAAGGGTCAAGAAAGAAGAAGAAATGATGAAGATAGTAACTTGGATGGTTTTTTGGAAACCAAAATAAAGAGGAAGCCACAGGAAAAGGCTTATAGCTCTTGAGTAAACATTGGAGGGCGATAACCAACCATGACTAGCATACGAATGGTAGGGTAATAATTGGGTTTAATGCTCAGAAAGTGAAAGTTATCAAATAAGTTATGAATGACCAAATGTTACATTGTGAAGTCCTAATTAAAGAAACAGGAAAGGAGTTTGTAATTACAGGTAGGGTGCTTAGAGTGAAATTGAAAGAGTTCATAACTACATCAGAGTTCTATTGGTAGTAATTGGAAATTTTAACTGGACCCTAGAATCAAATGAATCAAAAGAGGGAGAAGATAGAAACATCAAGATTACGGGGAGTTACAGGAACTGGTGAAAGGTTCAGGACTGACAAACTTAAAATGGTATGGGAATGCCTTTAATTGGAACAACAAACAAGCTAAAGAATGGCTCTTAATGCAGAAGCTTGACAGATTCATAGTGAATGGTAAGTGGATAGAGCTATTTACCCTTAGTAATACTACATTTGAAGAACTTAATATTTTTTACCATAGTTCTATAATGGTGGAGATAACAATAGGTGAGTGGAAGAGGAAGGTCTAATCAAAATCTACAATTATCTAACGTACAATGTAGAGTTTAGGGATATACCTAGTGAAAGGTTAACGTTGGGAGTCACTGGTTAGAAGAGATACATACTTAGTAACAAGTTGAAGGAGTTGGGAAAGTTGAAAAAATTGAGTAGGGACCCACTTAAGCTAGAACAGGAGGAGAAAGTTAAGGCTTTGAATGAGCTAAAGAAGTGCCAGGAGAGGCTAATAGTAAGTCCTAACGATGTGAACCTAAGAAAGGAGGAAGTTAAGTTGTTCTCCAAATACCAAGTTCTATTGAATATTAATACACTACAAAGACAAAAATTTAGAATGACTTGGTTAAATGAGGGTGAGAGATGCACAAAGTGTTTTATGAGCTCTATTTCTTCAAGGAGAAACGAGAACACTATTAAGGTGTTGGTAGATGATGCAGGTAGGAAACATGAGGATCAAAAGGGTAAGAAAAGGGTAGCCTCTGATTATTTTAGCAAATAGTATGGAGCTAAACTCAAGCTAAGGAAATTACAGAAGAGGTGATTACAAGAATCAAGGAGATTGATGAACGAAACAAGAGTCACCTGATTAAGGAAATTATAACAAATCCCCTGGATTAGATGAATATAATGGGATATTTTTTTTAGAGAAATTGGTAAATGTTGGGAGAAGAGGTTATAGGAGTAGTGCAAGAGTTCTTTTAGGAAAAAACTTATCCTCAAAGTGTGGGATAAGACATATTTATATCTCATACCCAAATAAAGCAATGCAAAAAGACTTCAGCAATTCAAACCTATCGCTTGCTGCAGCTTCCTATACAAGATAATCACAAGGATTTTGGCTAATATTTTGAGAACAAGCTTGTCAAAAAAATAGTCTTAAGCAAAAGGCATTTATAAAGGGGAGGTGAGTAAACGTCAACATACTCATATGATAGGATTTGCTGGAAGGGTATAACTCAAAGAGGAAAATGAAAACTGTAAAATCAAAATGGATTTAGCTAAGGAATATGATTCAGTTAACTAGAATTTCCTCTTTAATATCATGAAAGCTACAAACTTTCCAGAATTGTTCAGAGATTCGGTAGAGGAGTGTGTAACCACTACTTCTATGTCTATATTGGTGAATAGGGAACCTACCAAACTAATAAAAGCTAGGAAAGGACTCAAAAAGGGCATCTTTTTCCCCTTACCTATTTATTCTTTACATGGAGGCCCTGACTACTCTCCTTTCAAGGAAGATAAGAACACATCTTGAGTTTTAGTTCCATTACAGACACAAAGGTATGAAGTTAATGCACTTAGCTTTTGTAAATGACTTGATTTTGTTTTGCAGGACAGAAAGAAATTCCATTAATATACTTATGCACTTTATAGTGGAATTCTAAGAGATGTCAAGGCTAAGGTTTAACCCTAAGAAGAGTTGTTATAATCTTTCAAGCAACTCCAATAATGATGCAACCTATAAAGTAAAAGAAATGAGGATGAAACAAGGAAATTTACCTTTCAAGTACTTAGCAGTCCCAATCTCACAAAGAAGAATAAATGTAGTTGACTGTAAACCAATGTTGGATTCCATTCATGAAAGGATAAACCAATTGAGCAATAGGTTCCTAAGTTATGGAGGTAGGTTGTTACTAATACAATCAATCCTGAGTAATGTCACAAACTATTGGCTCAATCACTTACCTATACCGAAAGTATATTCGCACTTTTTGTACAAATCATTTTATGATTAATAAAGGCATTTTTTATTATTTCTATGTTCATACATTTATAGATTTGAAGTTGATCTTAAATTGATTTAATGAAGTCCTTGATATAAAACATAGCATGGAGGAAATCATGATGAGATCATGATAATGAGATTCCTATCATGTGTAATTATTTTTGTGTCTAAACTTTCCCTAGTCATAGGATTAATGAGATGGGATATCAATAATCCAGATAGACTAGCACATGCTATACTCCTTGATTGGATCAAGCAGTATATATTATAAGTTGTAGAAATGAGTTATTTAGAGTTAACAAGTGGATGCTTACTAAGGGTAGTAAGTACATAATATTGAGCTACTATAAGACAATCATAGGGATATTCTATTCCAGTGTTAATGATAGTCTCATCATAGCAATGGTACAAGTATCCTTTGACTTAAGCAGCTCAAGGATATCTCATATACTGATCATGTGCTTTGACTCCATTCATCGGTGCCTTTGAGGGGTTACTTATAGGGTGGTGATTGGGTACAGCTTGAGGTATTAAGAGGTAATTAAGTAGCCAAGAAAGGATTCACCACTCCTGACAGAAGGATTTGATACCCACGGCCGCTTATTGGGGTCATTACTAGGGAGTCTCTGGCAAGAGTAGATATATGTCATGAAGAGAGTCTTCAATGATACATAGAGTAACGAGATCTTCAGGATAAGATATAATATTACTTGGACTAGATGTGACAAAGTCAGTCTAGTGAGAGTTGACACTTTGACCATACTCTAAACCAAGTGGGGTATAGATGGTGAAAGGACGAATTGCATGGCAACATTGCTTATGAAAGTTTGTAGTCAAACCACTGACTTTCCGGTCAATTGGGGGTCATGACGTGTTGCTAGATACCACTCTTGACTTACTTGAATTAAGTGTTAATTCAAGTGGCCAACATAATTGGGAACCTAATGGGTCACACCCATAGGAGATCCGAAGGATCAGTAAAAGGGTATTGAGTGGTGCTTCAAGATATGAGAGAGTGTTTCGGGATTGTATTATGACGTGATCGTGGTAGAAAACGTTACATGGAATGGATTAGAAACAAGTGTTGTTGGCTGCAAATTTGGTTATTAACTTCCCAAAACTTCCATTAATGCATGCTATTTATGGTCATTTAACTTCCCATAACTTCCATTAATGCATGTTATTCATGACCATTAACTTCCCATAACTCTCCATTAGTGATGGGGCTTATGGAAGGCCAAATGGTGTAGAAAATATAGATGATTTTCATGCATCTTGTGTAAGACACAAGTGAAAGAAAGGCTCTTTCTTACAAACACCATTTTTTTCTAACTCTAACAAGATTTCTTGTCTTTGTTAGCACAAAGAAAGAATTCTAGCCATCTCCTAGAGAGGTTTCATCCTTTTATCTTCTTATGGACTTTCATAAGAGACAGTCTACATTTATCATTGTGGTTTACAACAACCCAATGCAAAGAAGATTTAAGAACGAAGGAGATCATCGGAAAGGTATATAAAATCTTACATTTCATTTTTTTCTATATCTATATGCGTGAGTAGATCTGGTTTTTAAAGTTTTGTTTTATTTTTTGCTGCGTATATTTGATATATATTATGTATAAGATGCATGATCGGAACCTTACATCAAGGAGGTAGATAGGAAACTACGGGAGTTCCTATAGAAGGAACCAGTTTAGGTTTACATTCTTCAAGGTTGATCAGTACAATATGTCTAGCTAAGAACCTATGGTGGCTGTATAGCAAAAAGAGGACTTATAGGTGAAATGAATACATAATGTGTTTATTAAAAATAACAACACCAAACATTAAAGAACAAGAAAGACATATTAGGGATATTCTAGCAAATCCTAAGTAAAAGACAAAAGATGCAAAGCATGGTGTTCTAAAAAATTGGGGATGGTAATAAAATATATTTCTGGTATGACTATTGCCATTATAGGGGACCTTTATACAAAGTGGAGGAACTACAACATCTGAAACTAGTTATGAACTTGAAACAACCGTAAGTAGCCTAATTAGAAAAAATCAGTGGATATGGCTATACCATAGTAGTAGAGGTGTTGAAATCATATTGGATCAAGTACCAAGATGCCAATAAAGGGACCAAGATGAAATCAAGTGGACAGCTGATAAATATGGTGAGTTCAACACTAAATTTTGCAAACTTTTTCTGTGGAATGAACAAAAATCAAGAGTGAGCTGGACAAAATTGGTGTGGGATAAGGATATTAGACCTGAACATTCATTTATATTTTAGATAGGGATTTGGAACATATCATAATTAACTGTAGATACACGCGGAAGATCTGGAGAGGGTTACAAGCAATTATGAATATCTATAGTTCATAAGTCTCATGAGAGGAGACAATTAATTGGTTAGTGAACACTAAAATGGAAAATCAAATAGATTACAAAGGACTCAAGATTAGCTGGGCCTCAATGGTTTACCGTATTTGGAAAGAAAGGAATTGTAGGAACTTTAGACAACAAAGTAGAAGTTCATAGCCACTTTTTTAAGAAATTACTCTTCAAATCTGACTAAAAATATTAGCTAGGGGAATAACTGCCAACTTATCCACCAATATGAGGATGAGATGGGCACTGGACTTAGTTGATTACAAAGACTTATAAGACCTTGTAATCTAGTTTTTATTTTTTGTATTATCTTAAATCAGTTGCTTCCTTTGATTGTCTATATTCTTTTATTAATGAAATCTTTTACTTTTCGAAAACATAATATCTATAATAGCTTTTATCAATCATAAAAAGAATGGGAAAAGATGTCAGTGATTATTGAATTTAGTCATCACGATAATGGCCAAATGCTACCACTCTTTTTATTTTAGGTAAGTAATTAATTTATTTAAACCAAAATATAAGTTGAGTGTAACATCTTGCACACTTTTAGAACCATATAGGGGATACAATAGATTAAACTAAGGTACTTTAGAACATCACCTACACTTAGTTAATTTCGAAGAAGTTAGGTCAATAGCCAAGTAAATGCAACAAGTTGCAAGTTACACAAGCTAACAATGCTATTTGTTAATCCATGTTGGTCCTCATTTCAAAGGTTCCAATGACCTTTGATCTTAAGCTTCAACTTGTCACTAATTCGCTTGGCAATGCTGACTAATCTAATCCAGTTAACAATCTAAGTCTCGTGATGTCATCTTGAAATTTTTGTAGTCTCTCTCATGTCATAGACTATAAATATAGCAAACTAAAGAAAGTTTATAGATAACAGAGTTTATATATGCCATCTTGAAATTCTTGAACAAATTTTGTAGTTCAATTTGAGATTGTAGAGGTTTATGAATGATTCCCAAACAAATTTGAGTAGATGCAATTATGGTTCTCTTGTTACATATGAAAAGGGAAGAAGTTTTATTAGGGATGTTTAGAAATATAATATGTCCCTTGTCTTTAGTTTGTACTTTATGTCCAACCATTAAAAAAACTTTTTAAAATATTGTTTTTAACCAAAACTATTTTATTATAAGATTGAATAGGACCTACTATTATAATTAAATTTATGGCAGATTGTTTTTGAAAGTGTTGGTGGTACTCTTTGTCCAAATTATACTTTCTTATTTGGTTTTAATATAAAATAATCTCTCATTTATGTTAAGGCTCGTGAATTATGAATAGGCCAATTTTAGGAGTTTCCATTACAACCACCTATACTTTGAACTTTTTATCCCTTTCAATGATGATTTAAATGACACATACTTGCTGATACTTGATAGGTTGTCGTTAGCCTACAAATTTAATCCCCTACTTAAATTGATTTGTAGTATAGTGAAGTAAGGGTATCGT
>JANZXV010000211.1:20937066-20947319 GCA_027576455.1 Erythroxylum roigii | reverse complement strand
ACCCCGTTCGACGCGGGAGTATGTCTACTGTAGGCAAGTGAAGGATAGAGGTCGGGATCAGTTCGTGTCTGCATTAGGGTCTTATCGAATTGTTTTCCGTAATCTTTGTAAACTTTATGGTTACTGTAAAATATTGCTAAATGATAGTAATAATTATATCTGCACATATTTTCTACTGTTTACTGCTTATTCCGCGTGATTGTGTAATGACTGAAACGATTTCCTTTTAACGTGGAATGAAAGGTTCAAAAAAAATGTGTATACCGAGTTTTAGTGACTGATGTAATACGCCACCCTCGCGGGGCACGGACTCGGATATCACCAATAATATCAGGTTCGGGTCACTCGGGAGTGGGGTGTTACACATACATAATGAGCATACTACGTTTAAAGAAGCAATGTCTATCATTGATTCTTTAAAATGGCATGAAGCCATAAGATCTTAAATGGAATCCATATACACTAACCAAGTATGGACTTTGGTGGGTACGCCTGATATTGTACTTATTAGATACAAGTGAGTTTTTAAGAGAAAAAATGGCATGGATGCTAATGTACATAAATACAAAGAAAGGTTACATACAAAAACAAGGAGTTCATTTTAATGAAACCTTTTGACTAGTTGCTATGCTAAAATCCATAAGGGTCTTATTAGCTATAATTTTATATCCTTATTATGAAATTTGGAAGATGGATGTCAAAATAGCATTTCTTAATGGAAATTTATAGGAGGATGTGTATATGACACAACCTAAGGGTTTTGAATCCAAGAGATTTCTTAATCAAGTATGCAAGTTGCAAAAGTCTATTTATGGAATTAAGCAATCATCATCAAGTTGGAACATCTGTTTTGATAGGACAATCAAAGACTTTGGTTTTATAAAAATTGTAGATGAACCATATTTCTATAAAAAGATTAGTGGGAGTGTAGTTATTTTCCTAGTGATATATATGGATGACATATTGCTAATTGGAAATGATATGTCAATGCTTCAGTCTATAAAAATTTGGTTATCCCAGAAGTTCTCCATAAAGGATATGGGAGAAACAACCTTTTGTTGATATAGATCTATATAGATAGATCAAAAAGGTTTCTTACATTATCCCAATCTACATATATAGACAAAGTGTTTAAAAGGTTTAGCATATAGAATTACAAGCAGGATTCTTAATCATATTGTATGGGATTTCTCTCTCACAGAGTATGTATCCAAAAAACAAGAAGAGAGAGACAAAATAGATTGTGTTCCAAATGCTTCAACAAATGGATTAATCTTATATGCAATGCTATGTACTAGACCAAATGTCTCTTATGCTTTTACCATAATGAGTAGGTTTCAAGCCAATCTAGTGAGTGTCACTAAATAACTATGAAAAACGTCTTAAAGTACTTAAGAAGAACTAAATATGTTTTCTTGGTTTATGGAGGAGTTGAAACGAGAGTTCAAGGATATTCAAATACTAATTTCCAGTCAGATCCCGATTATAATAGATCATAGTTAGCATACATCTTCACTCTAAATGGTGGTGTGGAAAGTTGGAAGAGTTCCAAACAGTCAACCATTTCAGTGTTGAATGAGGTAGAGTACATTTTAGTGTCAAAAGTGGTAAAGGAAGCAGTTTGGATCGAGAATTCTATCACTGAACTTGGAGTGGTTCCTAACATTGTTAAGCCTATATTATTGTACAGTGACAACAACGGTGCTATTGAGTAGGAAAAGGAACCAAGGTCTAATGAACGATCCAAACATATACTTAGGAAGTTTCACTTGATCAAGGAGATAGCGGAGCTAAAAGACATAACATTGGAGTGAGCTCCCACTAAAGAGAATCTTACAAACCGTCTCACTAAGCCATTGTCTCAGAAGAGACATGATCAACACATGGATGGATATGGTATTAGATATGTAGGTGGTTGGCTTTAATGTAAGTGAGAAATTGTTTGTTTATTTCCTTACAGCCAATCGGTTGGTTACAATTTGATGTATGACATTATTGTTTAATTAATAAAAGGAATTCTTTATCTTTATGTATTAATTTAATTATATTTGATGTTTTAATAAAAAAGGTAAAATCCCTAAAATAATTTTTATGTAATTGAAATTATGATTGGATCATAATTATAAGATTAAATTTACATTTATGTATTATTCCTAAATATTCCTATTCGTAGTTTCATCAAGATAGGACATTGATGAAATGGTAAAACTAGCTTACAGTGTATTTATTTCTTATGAAGAAAGTAATTGATCTCATAAATTAAAGTATGAAGATACTTAAATTATTGTGTGGGTGCTTATTAAACAATAAATTCATTGAATTAACCCAATTATGAGGATCCCATGGAATATCACTTATGTGTTTGTAGATTTCTTCATAATGATGGTTGTATAATTAATCCTTAGACTTGATGACCATGTGCTTTCTCCACTTGAGGATCTTCAGGATAGGGCCTAAGTTGATGACCACTCACATTCAACGTCTTTCCTTATCCTCAAACTCTTAATCTCTACTTATTCCCTACACTTTTGAAATATCCCTTCACCCTACTCTTCCTCGTTTACTTTCTCCAATCTGTTAGGCAAAGGTGAAGGGTTAGTTTCAACAACAATTAGGAACTCAGTATTTATTTTTGAGCTAACTGATATATCATTTTCTATTTCGAGCTCCTTCTTAACTTCTTCTTTACAAGAAATCCCTTGAGTAATCCTCTCAAGATTTTCAATCTCCTTCTCACTTTATAAGGTCTTTGCACTAACATTCCTTGGGTACACCTTAGGTTGAAAAGGCTGCTTCTCTTCGCTTTGTTATTCCAAGTGAATGATAATTCCCACCGTCTGATCTATCTAACTTATAGAGGTCAACAATCGAGACATTGTATCTTGCTGAAACTATTTTACTTCCTACTGAAATTGAATGATATTAGTAGCAACAACATTACCTAATTCTTGTAGAGGTGTACCTAAGTTTTGCTTCCTCTCCAAATTTTAGATACTAGACCCTATATCTTGCAAAATTTGCCTTGCATCTTACTGGTAATGTAGAATATTAGTGATAAAAACATTAACTAATTCTTTCAGGGATGTACCTAAATTGTAATAAAAAGCTTTTGGTCAATATAGGAATTTTTGTGTGTCCTACTAATAAGTGTGAATTCAATTGTATTTTAGGGCAAAGTTTGATATGTGTTTAGCTGTTAATTCAATCATTTAGTATGTGTTTAGGTTAGAATTGTGCTGTTTGTTAATTATTTGTGTTTAAGAGTTTTTATAGGTTCGTATAAGTCTTTGAGCTTAAATATTATGTTTTTTAAAATACCTTGATGTGCTTGTTAGTGTTTTAGAGTCAATATCGAAGAACAGAGAAGTTTCGGAGACATTCAGGCCAAAACAACGCCCCACGATCATGGCACAACACACTACGATCGTGATAGAAGCAATGGAGTTAGCCCACGATCGTGGAAGAATGCTTAGATGTGGCCCATGATTGTGGCCTCCGTTGGGCAGACGCGTAGACACTTAAAATGTCAAGTTTCGGCAGAATTTTTGGACCTTTTAGACCTCGAAAAAACCTTAGGGCTACTCAGCACACAAAAGGTATTTAAAGGATAAGACAAAGAGGCAATGGAATTTTTTTGCATCAGCCACTTTTACAGAAACATTAGAGAGAATTATGAGATAGAGAAAGAGAAGAAGGAAGAGAGAAGAGGAGAAGAAGCCGACTCAATGTACTTCCCGGATCAGGTGTTTCCAGATGTCGCTACCTCCCGTCATCCGTTCAAATCGTATTTCCTGTTATTTTAGTTTTATTATTTTATAGAATTGGAATAACAGTTGATAATAGGATTTTTTGATGTTGATGATGTTATAAACACACCTTCAGGGTTTTTATCTTTGATGTAATGAAATCTAATTGTTTATGCGTTATTTAGATTTATTGTTATTTAATTCTGGACATGCATAATTCGATAATGAACTGAGAGGGTGAATTGAATGAAAAATAATTAAATTGGGCTAACAAGAGTTAGGTGATTTAATAGAACAAGAATTAAATCAAATCGGTAAATTGTGCGAAGAGAGATCTTACATAGGTTTCCGATAGTTTATTGAACAACTTCAATTCTAATTCAAGTTTTGGATAGGTTGTTAATTGAGAAATTGCAACTTCTATAATCTGATTAAGGTTTATAATTTAGGATTTATGGTTATAACTCGAGAGAGAGTAATCAACCCTAGGATTGTCTAGAACCAGTAACCCAGTAATTCATAATCAATTAGGCTAGCGTTAAGGATAGGTAAATTTTCCTTTCTCTCAATTGGTAATTCCTTTAGGTTGATTGTTGAGTGTGTGTTGCAACTGTTAAGTTATTAATATTTTCATGATTGATTCTTGAATTGATTTGATTGATTGAATTAAATTATTATTTTAGTTTCGTTACATTTTGAATTTTTGTGATTTGTTTTGGCCTTAGATTTTAGGATTAGATTATCCCTCCTCGTAGGATCAACACCTTAGATACTATACAAATGACCCGTGCGCTTATAGATTATCGAGGTTAATTAATTAAAACTTACACACATCAAAATAACTCGATCACCTACAACTCATCTAGGAAATAGTCTTATTGGCTATCCCATCCAAAACTAAAGTTCATATGATCACTTCAAGCTTGGTTATAGGATTGGGAATATAGATTATGGGAAAATTTTCCATCAAGCAGTGACATACTCCTTTCCATGTATCCTTTTTAGACAAAAACACTAAAAAAAAGTGAAAAGATCAAGAAATAACTGAAGAGAAACTAATTATAAACAAATATGTACAAAACACAATTTGAAATCAAAAATAAAAACTAAAGCATCACACTCCCCAACAACAGCGCCAAAATTGATAGCATGTCATAGCACTACATAAAATAACTAGACTTAAAACTATAGGCAGTGATGAATCTAGGGTGATCCGACATAGAGTGTGTATAAAGCTTTCGTAATAAAAATAATCGCGTTTAGGTTAGGGGGTTTTGGTTTTAAATAACAAAAGAAAGTAAAATTAAACTAACGAAGAAAATTAAAGAAAATAATTAAAAAGTGATAAAAATTATTAATACGTTAGGGATCCATTCTTTGGTTCAATCGCAACCTACATAGGAATAAGCATATTTCATTGTTTTGTTATTTTCATACCTCTCCTAACAACTATTGATTGTAGGTTAACAACAATCTCTATTAATCCCAATTTTCCTCTAGGTCGTGTTTAATTAAAACAAGTTCTTTAATTAAACCTAGCTATTAGACAACGTAAAACCAGCTCTCTAGATTTAGTCAGATAGTCACATTATAAATAAGGAAAATAGATCAATTTAGGCAATAACCACTCAAGCTCGGGTTCTTTAACCTATGTTATGTTTTCCCTAACGATTTAACATCATTTAACACAATAATTACGTATGTATTCAAGATTCTAGCAATGGCATTACATAAAAGCAGTCAAATAGAGCATTCAATCATTCTTATACAATACGCAAACAATAAACATAGGATAACATAATCAATCCATAAGAGAGAAAGAACAACAAACACAATAGAGGGATGCACAAAATGTGTCTTCGGCATCGATTTCACCTCAAAATTAGGTTAGGAAAATTGTCATCTTAACCTGAACTAAACCCTAAGAATGTTAGTGCAATCACCTTAAGGAGTGGTAGGAAGCGTAAGGGTCCAAAGAGGACTACACATAGGATGGATAGTGAAGAAGAAATTGAGAAGGAACTTAAAGAAGAAAGGGATACCATATCTAACTCAAAGGTAAATGCCAAATCACTAATTATAGTTAAGATAAACCTTCCACCTTTCACTAGCAAGTTAGTAAAGTCAAACAAGGAGAACAAGGATAAGGAGATCTTGGAGACTTTTTGAAAGGTTGAAGAAAATATACCATTATTGGATGCGACCAAACAGGTGCGAAGGTATGTGAAATTTCTTAAGAAATTATATAATAATAAGTTAAAGTTGAGAGGGAATGAAATGATTAGGATGGGTGAAAATGTTTATGCAGTCTTTAAAAGGAAATATCTCCGCAATGTAAGGACCTAGACATATTTACCATTACTTATAAAATTGGTAACACTATGATTAAACAGGTTATGTTAGATTTATAAGCATCGTTTAGTGTTGTACCTTATTCCATTTATGATTCTTTAAATATAGGACTGTTGAAAGAAACTAGTGTTATCTTACAATTGGCTAATCATAATAACATTTTTTCAGATATGGTGATTGAGGATGTACTTGCGTAGGTGAATGAATTAATATTTCTTGCAAATGTTTATGTGGTAGATATGATGATGAAACTTCCTATAATCCTATACCTATCTTACTGGGGGGATTGTTCCTTAACATGGCCCAAACTAAGATAAACATTCGTGAGGGAACCCTCATAATGGAATTTGAAAAGGAAGTGACTCATTTTAATATATTTTTTTATAACATAGAACACCCTTAAGGTGACCATTTCATTATTGCAGTTAATATGATTGAACCTTTAGCATAGGAAGTTTCTAAGCAGAAGTGCAGGGATTAATTGGAATCAGTTTTAACTAGGGAGAAGACTAATGCTGCCTTTGACAAGATGATTTCAAAGAAAAGCCCTATAATTGGCCAAAAATCCCTCCTATATTATTTTAGTTTCAAACTGTTTATGGGTAAGTTGTGTCTTGGTCAGTCATTTTGTGATTTCTAAAGTTTCTCCTTATTTATAATAGAGATTCAAAGAATGAAAACAATGAAGATATTTAAAGTGCATTGTTATCGCCTAAAGCCAATTTATGAGGAATTTCAGGTGAGAAAGCAAAAGTGGTGACACTCTCTCTAAGCGGGGGAGTCTTGTGCATTGGGTATATTGACATGTTAACATTTGACATTAAAGTAGAAGTGGTGACACTAAAAGAT
Organism: Erythroxylum roigii; assembly: GCA_027576455.1. Lineage (NCBI taxonomy): Eukaryota > Viridiplantae > Streptophyta > Magnoliopsida > Malpighiales > Erythroxylaceae > Erythroxylum > Erythroxylum roigii. The sequence goes on along the minus strand of JANZXV010000211.1, from coordinate 20,940,372 downwards.
CAAAATTTCATTACGTGAGGAAGAAAATATAAAGTCAAGCTAATGACAATAAACAAAGGTGGTGTTTAGGAGGCAACCTAAAGGGAGTTTGTTTCTTTTTCCTTTACATTTTCATAATTATTATTTTTCTTAAGTGCTCCATTTCTTACATTTAATGTTACATTGGAGACAATGTAAGTATTAAGTGTGGGGGTAGGGAACTTATTTACTGTGTGTGTTTAAGTGTGTTTCTTATGCGTGTTTAAGATCTTTTTTCATGTAAAAAAACATTCTTCCTTTTTCTATTTCTTATAGGATTATATAGTTATAATCAAAGAGAAGAACTAGCAGGAAAAATTCATGGCGAATTGAGCCTGTCCTTCACTTTAAAGTTGGCCGATGTACATTTCAATTAGAAGAGTAGTGACTAGTAAGTCACTGAGTTTTTGAGCATTTTAGATTAACACATTCATATCAGTCTTATTGTCTTTTGTTCATTCATGATCTTTATAAAATGTACATCCTAACTTTGCTTTGATTTTTTTATTTGAGACAATATTTTCTATCACATACATTAACGTAGAAATGATATAGGCATTCTTTATTTTGTAAGCTGCACTAGCCAAATAGGGCACCCAGTGACATAATTTATTATGTTATTAAGCCCCTTTATTAGCCTTTTATTTTTGTGTTAACCATATTACAAGCCTTTAACCTATCCAAATTTCTTACCTAAGCCTTAAAGCTAGTAGAGCATTTACGATTATTGATGTTAATGGATCCATAAGAGAATAAATGTAAGGTTGCTTATATTTATGGGTTAGTTATATTTGATGGAAAGTGATTTCTATGTTGGAACCCATTACCGGATGTCCAACCTCTTACGAAAAACCAAACTAAACTAGAGCATTTCTACTCTTACTCTGATACCATCTATGTTGGGACCCGATCTCGAGACCGGACCCCAATCGGAAAACGGAAAACGAAAAGCAGAAAACCAAAGAACGGAAATTGAACCCGAAAGTGGGCCGAAGCAAAAACGGAAGCAAATCGAAACTAATGTTTCGAAATGAACGGAAACACATGCCGACATCCGAAAGCGCAAATCTTAGAAAATGAAACGTCACGTTGGAACCTTAAGACTAATCCAAACCCGAAAATCGGTATAAATTTTTTAAAAAAATTCATCAAATTTTCTTAAATTCATAATTTTCTCACCAATTTCTTTCTCATTTAAATTCATTTTAATATTTCTAATTTTCACCGAAAATTCGGGGTCCAACAAATATGCTAACTTTATAGAAGTGTATATTGAAAATAGTTTGATGTCATACTTTAATCTTTATAACATATGTTAAATTTTTAATAAATAATAATTGCTTTCATCATAATACCATATATGCTTTTTTACTTTTATATTTTTTAAAACATTGAAAGATTACTATGAAACATGAAATGAAGAAGTTTTTGAATGTATCATGACTTATAATGATATTGATTTTTTTTACTTATTTACTGGTTTTATGACAGTCTACTTTGTAATTTAAATTCATCGTTTAGTCAACACGCCGGGGGTTTAGGGTTTAAGCGTCTCCGAGCTTCTAATGATGCCCAATTAGCAAAACTTGGTTGGGCCTTGATTACTCAGCCCACCGCTTTATGGGTCCAATTTTTAAAAGCTAAATATCGACTGAATTTGGACCTTCTTCCCTTCTCTCTTGATCGGGCAGGGGCTTCTGCTACTTGGCTAGGTATAGCCGCTTCTTGGCCTATTGTTCGACAAGGGTCTCACTGAGAATTGGGCACTGGGAGCTGCATTTTCTTCTGGTTGGATAACTGGTTAACGTTATGAGTTTGTGTATGGATGCGGATGAGCTGTGATTAAGGTTTAGTATGAGACTTTAAGCTTTATGAATTGGATTACGCTCACATGTTGCGGTTCGAGGGTTGGACTACAACGAGGCCCAGCGTGTTCGGTATCATAGAAAGAAGAGATTTCGAGGGAACCACGCTCAGGTATGACGGTATATTTGTTAAGAGGTTGGGTTCGGGAAACGGGATCCAGCAGTAAGGGCCCCGCAGACGTAGGCAAGGTGTGTCGAACTGCGTTACCAAATTTTTGGTGTTTTTGTTATTTCAGTTTTGCTTGTTTTTATATTTTTATTGGTGCCAAAAAAGTTTGCGGAAAGTTTGCGAAATTATTAACCCCCCTTCGGTTTTTTCAATTTTTTTTCTTTAATGTAAACTTTTTCTTTTATATTGTGATAAAATTATGTCAATTAAGAATACAAATTATTAGTCAAGAATCAGACCCGAAGTAAGAATTGATTCTATTTTTTTTTGCTTTTTCTTTTTTTAATTTTAAAGTATTGACGAATCTCAATAAATAAAAATTAAATTTATTAGAGGATACTAAAAATTATATCGATTAATAATGTAAATTATTAGTCAAGAGAAATATATGAAAGTCTAAAGCAATTGATTTTATATTTTATATTTTTCATTTTCTCTTTTTTCAATTTTAAAGTACAATTGATTTTATATTTTTTTTTACTTTCTCTCTTTTTAATTTAAAGTCTAATCTTCATTGTTCATTGTATATAAAAATATTACAAAGAGATATTTTAGTATCTTCTTATAGATTTAATTTTCATTCATCATTTACAAAGTCAGTCAACTAAAGTGATTACTTTAGCATCACAAAAATTTCTCACACTAAATGATAATGACAGGATAAATTATTGTTCAAAAAGTATTAAGTCTACTCCAAAAATACATGACAAAATATCACCATCATAACAGTGATCTTATTTGTCCTTTGGTTAAAGGCATGAGAACAGTCCTTTCATATGATTGAAAAATAAAGAAATAGTTAATATATTACGTACTTACAAAATATTGTCTTAATTTATCCTATTCATCAGTTTCGGGATGTGATATGGTTTTGCAGGATGAACGGGATATGAACAATTCTGATAATATTTATTTCTTGAACAAAAATCCTTGTGTCAATTTTTAGTTAATTTTTATCAAATATAATATTATTACTGATGGCGTGTCAAACCGATCAAAAATAAATTCCTACTCTAGAACACTTATACGAGTAAAATGGTGAATAGGGTCGAATCCACAAAGACCGATGAAGTAATTATTTATTTGTGCGAAAATCAAAAATAAAAATAAAATAAAAATAATAACGACGAAAACAATTAAAATGGAAATGATTGATTTTTGAAAACACGAAATCACACAAGAAGAAATTAAAATTAAAGATTGAAATTAATATGAATAAAAGCCTAGCCAAGATACTCTCCCGTTTGATACCGT
>JANZXV010000211.1:20909156-20920177 GCA_027576455.1 Erythroxylum roigii | reverse complement strand
TCACAATACGTACATAAGTCGACTTATCGCACTAGACAAGTCGCCTTATGGGTATCGTGACAAGATAAGTCGCCTTACATCACATACAAGTCGACTTATACTAACACCATCTTCATCAAACCCATAGTTATGGAGGGAGTGACTACACTTCTAGTGTATGTTGATGAATTACTGTAAATGAAAACGATGAAAAAGAAAAAGAGAGTTGAAGAAATGACTGAACAAAGAATTCAAGACCATGGAGCTTGGGAAATTGAGGATGTGGCATATTCCACCAAGAACTTTAATATCTTAATAGAAATATATGGTTGATCTCTTAAAAGATGGCAAAGATTGTGTGCAAACGGGTCTCTACTCCAATGGGCCCAAATCATAACTTATTAAGAAGCGAAAGAACCAATTGTTGATAGAAAGATGTACCAAAGGTTGTAGGTAGGCTCATATGTTTTGCTCATGCTCCACCCAACATATCATACTTAATAGGCATAGTTAGTCAGTTTATGCATGATTCAAGAGATTCACATGTACAAGTTGTGTATAGGATATTGCATTACTTAAAAGGAAATCCAAGCAAAAGAATTCTATTTAAGAGGAATAATCATCTCACCCTAAAAGCCTACACTGCTAAGGACTTTGCAGGATAACATTTGTTACATCCTAGTCTAATCATCTTAAATTGAGAAAGCTCCTTCACATTACAGTTTATATGAATCAAGGGCCTAAAATGTAATTAATTATGCTAACATATGCAAAGAAAAAGTGTAACTATGTACTAATCATTGTTTCCAAAAAAAAAGTTTGTAAGCTTATAAGATATAAAATTTTTAGTTTATCATAATCTTCTTCTACTTTTAGCTTTATCATATATCATGTTTTCTTATTTAATTTAATACTTGGTTTGTGTTTGTATTTCTTGGATGATATTTGTAGTATTTCTTTCATTTCAAAATGCTACATTTTTTTATAGTTTGATGGGGATAATTTTTTGGACAATTATAGCATGATGATTGTAAAGCTAAAGTTGTAGTTGATCTATTGTGATACTTGAATAGGTTCTTCTAGGATCAATGGGTGCTTTATCATTGATGACAATCTTGTCTGTTGTAATTGGGCGAATATTCCATTCTGTACCAGCTCAATTTCAAACCAGTAAGCTTCTAAGCCTCCCTACATTCTTTACTTTAAATTAGAAATTATGGATAAGAGTACATGCTGTAAATTCTAGTGCTACTATACATTGCCAACAAAACTACTATAAAAAACATTGTATAGTTCTACAATTCGACAAATTTATGGGTCAAAATATGAGGAACTTCTTGCAACCTTTGCTTTGTTGCCTTTTTTCTCAACAAGATCTATTATCAGACTACCCTTCACTTTTATAGCCTCCTTTTCTTATGCTTGTGGCTGTATTTTTTTATATATCTTCCATATATCTCGATTTGATGATTGTTCATCAAGTAATGCCCTGACCTAATTTTTCTTTTATGGAGCACGTGTAGAATGCCCCAAATAATGATGCAAGATTCATATGATTTGTATGATTTGGTTATAATTTTGTTTCTTAGAATAACTCATGTATAGTTGTCAACTAACCTTTATTTTTCAGGTTTTTCCTTATTTAGGTGGTTGTATGGTTACAAGTCTTTTCTCCTTGTACTCTTACAAATATATACAATATAGAACTTTTACACACATTCGTATGGTGTCAAAGAAGAAATTTATTCTTGTTAACCTTAGTCACCAATAAACCTGTAGGAAAACCTAAACACTTGCCTCTTACCTGAACCAATTCATCTTCCTCTACCTATTCTTTATTTCTATCATGTATGAAATTTCTAAGAAAACTAGCACTCTTGAACAGCCTATAAACACCCCTACAAGCTTGCTTACATCAGTTGCTACTACTCAAGCTCCAATCTCGGACTCCCACTCCATCTAGATCACCACTATCAAATTGAATGGAGAGAATTATTTGCCAATCTATGTGGATGTATATCTGTGGGATGGGCAAAATTGGCTACTTGACCTGATACATGAACCTAAAATGGGTGATCCAACTTATCCAATATGGGATGCGGAGAACTCAATGGTGATGAGGTGGTTGGGGAACTCAATAGAGGAGGACATAAGCTCCAACTAGTGCTATCACACGATCGAGGAGCTTCGTGACAATATCAACCAAATGGAACTTGGAAAATAAATTTTCACGTATATAAGCTAACCTTGAAGCTTGGTGAATTCTTTCAAGATGAGGTTAGCATCACCAAGTATTTTAAATCTTTGAAACTTCTTTGGCAAGATTTGAATCTTTTCAATGATTATGAGTGGAAATCTTTGGAGGATTGTAACTATTATAAGGAAACTGTGGAGAGTAACCATATTTTAAATTTCTTATTGGTCTAAATGTGGAGTTTGATGAAGTTAGAGGTAGGATTATTGGCCAACAATCCCTTCCATCAGTTGGAGAAGCCTTCTTTGAGGTGTGTCGTGAGGAGAGTCACTGTCTTGTCGTGTTCAGCAGAAAGAGCCTTAGTATATCTATTGAAAACTCAACCTTGGTTGCGATGTGAGTGCTGACCTGATGACAAATCTCATGCTAGTGTGATTATTGTTATAAGGCTTGTCATACGCAAGATACCTGGTTTAAGCTTCATGGAAAATTAGCTAACTTGAAGGCTCTCATGAAGGTCTGTTCAATTGTCCTATTGCATGTGAGGCAAAGTCAATTTCCTTCAAAAAGGAGCATTTTGATAAAGTCATGAAGCTTTTGAAATCCAACTTAGGTTTATTGAGTACTAATACTTCCATTGCTCAAGCAGGTAGCATTTCAAAGTACTATCTTGTCATTTACCCTATTACACTACTCCTGGGATTATATAATCAAATGACAAGAATATTTATTTTATTCTATACTTATTACCCATGTTCTCGTCATGATAAAATTTTTATAGTAGATAGTTCTTATTCTTGTATAGCTGGAAAAGTTTGATATATCTCTCAAAAGCTATTTCCTTAAAAAATGTGCTAAACTTGTAATTTGCCGATATTAAATTATCTAGGGACTCTAATAATTGTGTTACTTTTTCTGAATCCCATCATGTTTTTTCAAGAACTAAGCTTGGGGAAGACGAGTGGCAGTGGTAAATTGATAGATGACCTCTATTATTTTAAAGATGAGGATTCCAATAAGAAGTTTTAAGGCTTCATTAGTATCAGTCCAACTGCAGTTATGGATCAAGTCATGCTTTGGCATTATAGACCAGGACATTCCAGTTTTTTGTATCAAAAAGAAGTAATTCCTAGTTTATTTAAACAATTGGATTGTTCTAAATTATATTGTGAGAACTGCTTTTGAAAAGTAATTAAGGAATTTCATCAACTATGCACAAAAGTATACATCAAATACATCCTCAAAGTACCATTAGAGGTAAATGCATAATTAAAGCTAGTATCTCTAATTGAATTAGTCATCCCTTGCATTGTTTAGCAGCAACATAGAAGTCCAAGCCAAAGCTAAAGGTCATATTCTCAACTTCCTAAGGAGAGCATGTGGTGTAGCATAAGAGATATCTCTGGTTCACATCCATTTGCCAAAGCAGGCGGTCGAAGTTTGGTTAAGAGTTTGTTTAAACTACCTGTGGTATCCAACACGCTTTACCAAACATTATGCTATTTCTTTCCCTCCATATATGATGAACCAACATTCCAAAGTCAATTTTGGCTAACTTCTTATTAGTCTTGTTCTTCATTATGAGATTTGAAGCCCACTCAATTATTCTTGGCCATTCCATGTTTGTATAATAAAGATTGGATATCCCCAACGATCTATTCGACAACACTTGAGAGAAAGAGCACTCAAAGAACAAATGCATGTGACTCTCTTAAGATTCACCACATAATACAATCCATGTAGTTGATTTTGAACTTGATTTTGTCCCTTTAACCGAGTCTTTGTGATGCAGCTAGCCAAAGCAGGAATGAGAGGGGATGGACCAAGATTGGAATCCCAAACTAAATCAAAGTAGTGTACTTAGATTGTTCCAATAGCAACCTCCTACACGATTAAGTAGTGAACTTTGAGCCCTTTTCTTAAGTCAAAGTAGTGTCCTTAGATTGTTCCAATAGCAACCTCCTACGCGATTGAGTAGTGAACTTTGAGCTCTTTTCTTAAGTCGAAGTAGTGTACTTAGATTGTTCCAATAGCAACCTCCTACACGATTGAGTAGTGAACTTTGAGCTCTTTTCTTAAGTCAAGAGGATGCAATTAGGTGCATTTGAGCTAGAAAAGCATTCAGGCAGACTTTGCAGAATTTCCTAGAAGCCACGAGATGAGTGATAAGGCCAATGCCAGACTCCATTCTCAATGAGATCGCTGACCTTGGTTGTGGAAGGGACAATAACTTTCAGAGCAGTGAAATCCCTGAGCTTATAAAGTGGCCCTAGAGGATGCCAGTTGTCAAAGCAAAACTATGTAGCACTGTCGATGCCTATTTTGTGCTTGATATAAGCTTGCTTGAAGCTTCTTGTTTTAGGATTTCTTGGAAAATGGAGTGAACATATTTTACTTCTACAAGTATTTAGGTGCATGACTTATGGCCACATAAATAGTAAAGGAATATGAAAACTTGAACCAATGGCTGAAAAGTATATTTTTATTGATTATGTACCCAAACAAAAAAAGCATAAGAGTGTTTTAATCCAAAAACTTGAAAAAATAATTGTCTTTATGGGTGTCATATTCCTGAAACATCAACCTTTTCTTCACCACATTCCACATTAAGGGGAGAACATAGGAGAAGAAAGTTTTTGGGATATAAATACTATTATATTGCCTAAACCTATTGATGTGAAAGAGCTTAAAGTCTATAGAAGAAATAAAAGAAGAAAAATTAGTCGATCGCAAGCCTTAATTTGGTGGGATGGAGGATAGAAATTGAGTTAATAGCAAAGACAACAAGGATTGAAATTTCGATTATGTTAGAATTTCGATTATGTTAGAATGCTTTAAAAAAACAGTAAAAAACTATGGTTATCATCAAAGCCAAGCTTTCTATCAGTGATTGACAGAAGGTATCTATCGTAATTGTTTTTGTAGATGATTTAGTCTTGACAGATGAATATGTTGAAGGACTATCAGACTTGAAAAAGAAATTGGCACGAATCTTTGAGATTATCTAGGATCATTAAAATATTGCCTTGGAATGGAGTTTGTTAGATCAAAAGAAGGTATCTTTGTGAAATAGAGGAATATATTTTTGATCTTATAGAAATGTCTCCTTAGTTATACAGCTGCTGAAACTTCTCTTGATGCTAATTTGAAACTTGATCTTGCTAAAGCTGAAGATTTGGTCAATAGGAGATGTTTTAGAGACTAGTGGAGAAATTAATTTACCTGTTTCATACCTGTTTTGATATCGCGTTGACTGTAAGTATAGTTAGCCAATATAGGCACTCACTCGAACAAGTACATTTTGATACAACTTATAGGGAATTAAGATACCTGAAAGGAACTCTTGGAAATGGTCTTATGTTTTGGAAATGTAACAACCTACAAATAGAAATTTATACTAGCGAAGTAAAAAAAAAAAGAATGTTATGGCTTGAAGCATCACCGAGGTAGAGTTCATGTCTCTTACTCATGGAGTTTGCCAGATAATATGAAAAAAAGGATTACTTGAAGACCTGAAGATCCGAATGACACTTCCCATTAAGGTCTACTTTGATAACAAAGTTGCTGTCTCAATTGCTCACAACCAATTTTACATGATAGGATGAAACACATTAAGGTTGACTGGCATTTTATAAAAGAGAAAATCAAAAGTGGGTTAATTTGTGTTTCTTATGTACCAACTGTAGATCAAATAGTTGATATACTCACTAAAGGACTATACAAGATTTAGTTTGAACTTATAGTCAGCAAGCTAGCTATGGAGGGTATCTTCAAGCCAGCTTGAGGGGTAGGGTGATTTGGTTGTAATTTAGTTTTCTAGAATAGCTCATATCTAGTTAACAATTAACCTTTATTTCTAGGATACTTTCCTTATTTAGGTGGTTGTATTGCTATAAATCTGTACATCTTGTACTCGTACAAATATGTACAATGTAGAATTCTTACAATTCATGTTCTCATATGGTCTCATTTCTTAGTTTGTTGATTCATTCATAATTTATGTTGCACTCCATTTTTGTGTCCTTGGAAGACTATTCTTCCAAATGAAATATCAAAATTATTAGAGAAGACAGATTAAAGAAAAGTAAGGGAAAGAACTAATCCAGCTATAAATAACAGCATATGTTAATTCTTGTTCAAATTACTTTAGTTCACTCATCATGATTGCCGATTTTCAATTCCTAGTATTTCTTCTATTCTATTTCATGTCCATGAGATTGGCTAAGCTTTGCTACATCTTGAGATTGAAACTTACGTAATAAGTATATTCTGCTTTGTGCTTAAATTAAATATTTCTGTCATCTTGGCTTGTGAACAGCCCTTCCAATTGGAGAATATGCAGCGGTAACTCTTCTCATGTTCTTTGGCCTTAAAGCAATAAAAGACGCATGGGATCTTCCATCAAAAGATGTTAAGAGTGATAATAAGGGCAGTCCCGAACTTGATGAACTTGTTGAAGCTGAGGAGCTTGTGAAAGAAAAAGTATACTTTTTAGGCATTACCTTAAGCTGTTGGGCTTTGATTTTAGTTATTTCATGCCATAGTGTTGCTTGATAGACAAAGGCATATGTTTGGTGTTTTCCAAGCATGCCGGATCTTGCCCTGTATGATAATTCAAGAATTGGTAACAGCATAAGATTTTTTTCCCCCCCTCAGGTCTCAAAACGACTCACAAATCCATTTGAGATTGTCTGGAAGTCATTCAGCCTTGTCTTCTTTGCTGTAAGCATTCCTTTTTGCTTTCTGGGCAATATCCCTTACTATTTAGTTTATTTTTAAACGCAATTTGATTACAACTTCTGGCACAATAATAAATTGGGAAGGCAATTTTTTTACAGATTCTAAAACTTCACGGGCAACTTCTGAGAATAATGATTGAGAAGTTCACTTTGATATAATCTTAATATCTCTTGTATCTTTCAAAGGCTCTGGTTTTGTAATGGTGTGATTTGTTTTAGGAATGGGGAGACCGCTCAATGCTTGCCACAATTGCTCTGGGTGCTGCACAGGTGTTTTTCACAAGGATATAAAAGCTGCCAATCCTATTTAATATTCACATGTTCAATTTGATTAATTTTTCTTTTTCTACAGTCTCCATGGGGTGTGGCAACTGGCGCCATTGCTGGACACCTGATTGCAACATCTATTGCAGTTTTAGGAGGAGCATTTCTTGCCAACTATATCTCTGAGAAACTGGTACAAACCCTCAACTTCACTTCTTTCTGCTAATGACAAAACTCCTGTTTCTGTTTCTTAACTTTAACTTGCTATATCTTTATTCAGGTGGGCTACTTGGGCGGAGGTTTGTTTCTTGTTTTTGCTGTTGCCACATTTTGTGGAGTCTTTTAGTGAATTCTTGGGCATCTTGAGAGCGAGTATTCTGTACAACATTGTTGGAACAATGCCACCTGTGGGATCAAAGAGCTTTTATTTTTAGAGAATGAATTAGATGAAATGGAGGAAATTTTCAACAAACTTAGCTGATTACGCGTAACTTTTAACATTGATCTATCGGTAGAAATGGAGATGAGAATCGAAGGATCCTGACGAAAGCTGCACTGCACAGCTTAGTTATCTAATAAACTGAGCACTTCAGTTGTTCCATGTTTTACTAAGATGAAATATGTGATCAGATAATGTAGTATTAATGAGTCCAAAATATTATCTAATTGAACCATTAGATGAACTTTTGCAAGGCGTCATTTATTAACCTCGATTTGTTTTAAGAAAGCTCATATCTAATCTAATAAAAGATTCTCTTAAACATTATTATATTTTCATATTTGTTTTGCTTATATTATAAAATTGTTTTAAAAAGTTTGATCTCTGTGTGGGATTCAAACTCCCTCAGTGTACATTTGTGAGTAACTCTTTTTTCTTCTAGTTTTTGTGATACCAGTAAGTTCCTTTGTTTTCTTTGTGCAAATATGAATGGGTGTCATTATGTAAGTTATTGGTGTGCCATGAAGTTAAATGAAGTGTTCGGTAATTATCTATGTTGCATTGTGTAACCTTTCAAGAATTTCAATTTTATGAATAGTACTTTTTGCGCCATAAATAGTGTATCATGAGACGAATAATGACACTTGGCACTCAAATTACACTTTATTTGACTTCGGATAGTATTATTCAAGGACAACTTGATGATCAAATTTAAGGTCAAAATGAGTTCATTTTAAATGTTTGATCAAGAGTTGATCGGTGGTCAAATCTTGCCTTGAAAAAAAAGGGTGAAAGTCAAACTTTAAAATGTTAGCGAAAAATAAATGATATTTATTAAAGTATTTATGTGTGGTTGATATTTTAATGGATATTATTTATTGAGGAGAAGAAAAGAATTCATAAGTTTTAACGATGTTATTTTTGGACCCGATAACTAAATACCACTCGAATAATTTTACCTATGAAATTTAAAAATTATCATATGAAGACATTTAAATCTAACTAATGGATTAAAATTGAAAGCTAATTTTGGATCTTGGAAAATAAAGTAAAAGAACGAAAGTTTGATATTTCTTAGATTAAGTTTCCCTTTTATTAAAACTATTGAATTTTGTTAAATAATCAAATTACATTTTTGCCACCTATATATATATTTTTCTTCCTCCAAATCTGTTGAGAACAACCATCCTTTTTTCCTTCTCAACTTTCTTTCATTTTTCTTCTGTTTTTAAGCTAAATTTTCCTATCTTTAATTCCTAATCAATAATACTAAATCATCAACCTAGGGTTCCTAAAATCATCATATCAATAAGAATTTTGGAAACAAAAAGATGAAGACAAAGTACATGAGTTTTTTTATGAATCATACATGAATTTAACAAGGTAAGTTAATGGAATTTTAGTTGTTTTTAGTACATTATTTTAGTGTAGTTGCACGCATTAATGAATAAAATGCATAAAATTGAATTTTTATGAAATATTACGAAGATAAAGAGGAGGAATTGGAAAGAGAATGGAAAAGAAAAGGAATAAGGAATTGATGATGAAATTGAAGTTTATTGAAGAGAATTGAACATCAATTTGGTATGTGTTTATGCAAATTTATTTTTCCCTAAAAATTTTGTGTTATGTAATTTAAAGTTCTTGATATAAAATTGGAGGTTATGAAATTGATGTTAAAAGATTTTTAAGTGGATGCTAAATGAAGTAGTATATGTCATTAATTTGAATTTTAGACTTACAATTTGTATTTCCCTCAATTGGCTTACATTATGTTTGAATTTGGAAATTTGATCTTTATGTTATTTTGACTAATTTGTGAGATGAATATGTCTTGAATGTCTTATTAACCAAATTAAAACCAATAATGAAAGAAAAAATGATATTAAGGAGTAACATTTACTTTGGCCAAATTTATGTATGTGAAATATTTAATTTAGTTGTGAATCTAAGCTTAAATGGTTATTTTTAATACTCACTTGATATAAATTTTTAGTTAAACCATGAAGACTAAATTCTCCTAGTATGGTCGAATATGGAATAGCTTAAATTGACTATTATGAGACTATAACATTAAATTTCAATGAAAATTAATTAGATTTGTTCTTAGTAAAATAGATAAGAGTTGAAGGAATGTGATATAGTTGGCATGCTAATTAGGGAGTTAGCAGTACTGCATCATGATATGTGTTACCGGAATGTATGACTTTGAGAGTTCGATTTCAGTATAAGATATTTGATTTGTGTTACAAATTGTATGACTATAAGAGCTCGGTCTTGATATGTAAATATAAAAAATATAATAAAATAGAGTAACGACATAAGATATGTAAATGGACCAAATGGTTTCGAGAACTCGGTCTTGTATTTTAAAATCTTACTAATCCAACTCGTTGGTGCAATTCCACTACATTTTTCTCGGGCCAATTACAAAAAAACATATAAATGCATAACGAATAATTAAAGAACTTTAATTTGAAGTAGTAATTAATTGTAAAATTTATTAATCATTACGTAATTAGATATAAATTAATATAATATACATGCTTAAATTTCATAAATTAATTTTAATGCTTATTTATATTTAGAAATAGATGAATATATTTATATTGGAAAAGTATTATATGTTATGCATGCTATGGTTAAATGAATTGAATTGAATGAGAAATGGAATTGCTTGAACACCACTAAGCCTATAGCGTAGCGCGTGGTTTTCTCCCACTCTTAGGTTTTGAAGATAATTAAAAAAAGTTGTGATGAACCTATTATAAAGACTATAGTCACATAAAGGATGACTTTGAGGTGGATGTTGTCATAAAGATCTACTTTGGACTATAACTTTTACCACAAGTCGCGCCCACCTTCGTAAGACAATCCTGCTTCAACTTGCTTAAGCCAGATTAAGCCTTCTTATGAAAAAGTCGCCGAACAATTCTGTTAGCCCTTGAACACCTCATCTGCACACAAGTGTTTCTCTCACACACAAAAATAACACAAATGTATAACAGAGTAAAGAAAGTAACAAGAGATATATAGCCGAAGCTATGCTTTTATTAATTCTCAACAAAATGTTAACAAAAGATACAAGTACCTCCTTCTTGAAGCACTTACAAGGAACTCCCTACTCGAAACCCTTATAATGAGAAGCTTGATCTTAAGAAGATGACATTAGAACCAAAGTGGCTGTTTGATTAAGGTGACAAGAGTTATGATTGACTATAGGAATGTGTTAGTGGAATTGAGATCAGAATCTCATGATGATTATACTTCTATGATTTTGAACCGATTTCGAATATACATATGTAAGATGCAATAAGGGATATTTGAAAGATGAGACGAATGATAAAGACTTATATAGAAGTTCAAAAGGTTGAGTTGAATGGTATTGGTCCATATAAAGTTGTTA
>JANZXV010000211.1:20855745-20866598 GCA_027576455.1 Erythroxylum roigii | reverse complement strand
TTGGGCTTCAATAATTCCTAATAAGAATAGGGATTAGGTTTTCTCTATAAATAGAGAAACTTATGTCTCATTAGATGAGAGACGAAAAACCCTAGCCACCTAGTTATTTGTTTTTCTTTAGAGATAAATCGTGCGGCGTTCGAAAAGGTTTCTGGACGTGCTAGCACACACTAGCCGCTGCCCGGATCGTTCAACCTCGTGTGGATACCAGTAAAGGACATTCGCGCATTGCAGTGTTTACAAATCTGAAAAGAAACAAATACCAATCCGCGTCAAGAGGTAATTTCGTACATGTTATAGTTTTCGGTTATATTTCTTGTTATATAATATGGTTCATTTCGCTGCGTATTGTGAATACTCGGGCCATAGGCGATCCAACATTTAAGGCCAAAGAATTTTTGACCGAAATAACCAATTCTAGGATAGTGTTTTCATCAAGTCGGTCTAAATCGTCTTCCTTAATGGACCCCACCCTTTGCTATCTCTATAGATTTCTAACTTCTACTTTATTCGGTAGTGGAGATAGCCAAAACGCAATTTTTTAAAGTTAAATTGTTTGTTTTATGGTGTATGGCGCATGGTAAGCACTTTAATACTGGTATGCGGTTAAATATACATTTAAATGATGTAGCTACATCTAGAGCCGATAAAATAGTAGTTGAAGCATTAGTGACTCAAATTGCAGGACATCTCGACGTACTAACTAGGAGAACAAGGATGCAACAAGTTTCAAGCAACTCTAGTCTAGACTTGCAATCCCTAATGTCTATGAAGGATGTCAACTAGCAAGGTGATTGTTATATTCTCGTCACTAATGACACGAAAGAAGCTTCAAGCAACAACAACACTCACGTTGCGAAAGTTGCAGCTATACAAGAAGACAATGTTTCGCCTCAAGCCATGCCCCCGACTACTCCAACTACTTCTGTGGAATACCAATCATAGCTGAACCAAATGATAGCATTTAAATAGTGAACAGATGCAAGACTCCACAACATTGTGGCTAGCCTAGTGGAGATCAAGACATTCAAGGCCAATCTAAATGCTTGCTTTGGACAACCTCCACCCCCATTTTAGTATTGTATCTCTATCTTTTTCTTTTTATTATTTTTACTGCTTGTTAATTTAATTTCTTTTAGTTTTAATGCTTATCAATGTTTTTGTTATTTTGTGTCTTAGATCCCTCTTTTATTTTCGTAGCATATTAGGGATAATGTGATATTTAAGTGTGGGGGTAGTAGTAAAAAAATGGTTAAAGAAGTAAAAATTGTTATGTGTTGTGTGTCTATTTTCCCATTTAATAGTTAGAGATGCATCGTCATTAAATGAACTCGATCGGGATTAGAAAGGCATAATATGAGTGAATGAGTATACTTGCATGCTTTGACTGATTAACCTGGATTTCGATTAAATGGACATTTCTTTGTTGTGATAGATGAATGTCATTTTTCTTTGGTAAGAATTTGAGTATTTTGAAATATTCAACACCAAATTCAAGTATTCTTTGCTGAGAGTGCTCTTTTATATCTAGGGAACTCTAGAACTTGCTTGCAAATACTAGTTGAGATATCACATAATCTTATGCAAATATTGAAATGATGAAGGTAATTAGGATTTACCCCTTTAGCTCAAAAAGCCACCATAATGTCACCCTTAATGAGCCCCTTTGAACTTAAATGAAACCTTTTTGTTCTTTAAACCCAAAATATGAGCCTTTAATTGATTGTTTATCCTCTTCATTACACCTACCACAAGGGCAAGTTGAGCATTTGAAAGGATATGAACAGGTTTAGGGAATAAATGTGAGGAATCATATCATATAATTGGTTTTTAAGTTAGGGATGGCTAAGGTTGTAATAAATTGCATCTCTCCTCTATATTTTTCCTCTTCTAAACTTGATTCCTTTCTAAATAAATAAATTAAAAAATTATGTATGTATTTTTAAAAAAATTTAAAAAAATCAAATCAAAAGAAAGAAAAATAGTAAGAAAGAGAGACAGAAAAGAAAAGGAAGGAAGAGAATATAAGCATCAATGAAAAGAAAGAGGAGAGATATAAAAAGGGACGTGTTAACCTTGTAATTGGGAGGAAAAATTGAGTGTTTTATGATTCATTTTTTTGTATTATTTTAAATGCTCAATTTGTTCTGTGTTTTTAAACTTTAATTTTCCTTTTTTCTACTCTTAAGCCGGCTCCATTATAACCAAAATAAAGACATTTAGATTGATGTTTGTGTTTGATATGAGTGGTGTTGATTGGATTAGTAAGCAAGCCTATGGTATATGCCTTTCATGAAATGAATAATGGGTGAATGTATACTACCTTTGAATGCTTGAGAGGATGGAAAGTGGAGTGAGTGTTTATCATACTTATTAATGGTTTTTGAGTTGAAGTACTTGTTAATTTTGGCTAAGCATGTAGAGAATAGTTTGTTCACAAAGTATTATGAGTTTCAAGTTCTTAGGTTGTGTTTGTTGAATTGATCATTGATATCTTTAATTATTAATTTGAAAAATCATTTGTTTTCATCGTTTGTGCATTTATAGTCCAGGTGTCTTTGTTTTGCTTGGGGACAAGTATGTTTTAAGTGTGGGGGAATTGTTGTGTTTAATTTTATTTGATTTTGCTTGCTTTCATATGTTGAATTTGGTTGCGATTTAATTCAAACTTGATATGAATTGAGTGAGAATGGCTCGATGTTACATTAATCTTAATTAGATTATTTTGTGAACGTGGCATGAAAAACCAGGAGATTTATACATGAAAGAATGAAATATGGCATGATTCAAGACGAGAACAATTTTGCGTAAAAATAGGTGTCACACATTAATTGCATGGTCACATATCTTAATTGCATGATACACACGTTAATTGCATGACAAATAAATTTTGAATTGCATGTAACTAACATGATCACAACCGTGACCATGCAAGTCACAACCGTGCCCAAGTCATGGTTGTGACATGTTAAGTCACAACTGTGACTTACCCATACAACAGGACAACATTTCCTTTAATCATCATTTGATTATGTGGCGTTTGTAAGTTGGAGGGCATGAAGGCTGGTAGCAGACATTCTATTCTCATCATTCTACATTCGACACTGAGTAGATCATAAGACAAAAAACAAAGAGAAAGAAAGAAGGGGAGAAGAGAGGAAAAAATAGATAGAGAGTCAGTTGAAGATGAAGAGCTGTAGAAAGGTGGGAACAACGTGAGAATCCAACCATCTGGGTAAAAACTAAACAGAAGCAGAAGGCAAGAGCTAATGCTGGAAGTTTGAGAGGGTGCAGGAGACCACTGCTACTCCATCATCGTTTATTAGTACTATGAAGCAATTTTAGTCCATCATCTAAGCCTTGTTTGCTTATTATGTTCTTCATTTGTTACATTATTTCTTTGAGTTTTATTGTTCTGTTATTAACTAAACCTACTACCCTGTAGCTTAATCGACCGATAATTTGTTATCTTTTTATAATTTATTTGGTTATTTACTTAATTTTTGCTTAAGAGAAAAACAAAAAAAACTTAGCGGATACTAGAAAAAACTGGTAAGCATTAAGAACTTGTAAGAACCACAATTTTGGATTCAACCAAGACCTCATGGAACTAGGCTTGATTCATAGAAACAAAAGCATTTCAGACCAAAGCTGAAGATATATTTTTTTCATTATCATGATTATACAATATACAATCCATTATTTAATAACCACAACATAGCAATTACAACATTTTATACATGTTAAAGAAACCACACCATAGATACCGAGAAGTTAAATCTTCAGATAATCTGTGCAGAGCCAGATTAACCCTTAATTGATGTGAAACTCCCCACTTACCTTCACCCCGTTGACTCTCTTCTCATAATCATCCTCTTTATTTTCCTCAACCTCAGCCTTAGCTTCATCTTCTTCCTTTCCATCATCATCTTCTCCTCCCCAACCAAACCCTCCGATAGATCAGGATACTGGAGGACGAACTGGCCTCTTCTACAATAGCTAAAGATTCCCCATCACAATGAGCACGCAAGAACTCCGAAGACCTTTGCTAGGTGTGTTATCAACTAGCTTAGTTACTACCTCTAATGCCTCTGATGTGTTCTCAAACTTATTAAAAGCTTTCAACTTTACCAACTGTAGTGACATGATTGAATAAAATATGTGCGTATATATTGTAATGGCTCAAAAAAATTTAATTATATTCTTCCAAATAAAAAAGACTAAAGAAAGAGAACCTTTCTAGCTAAATCTGCGTTGGAACTTAAAAACTAAACTCGAAGAAGCTAGAGTTTTACCCTTTTGCAATGTCGCAAAAAATTTGGAGCATAATGATAAGAAATCAATATCTCAAGCTGACATTCATTTCTCTAATTCAACATTAGCAGTTACAAGAAACAGGGAATCGATAAGGAAAAGAATTGCTCAAACAACTTCTTCACTTTCCATAATAAACACAAGAACTCCCAAATTATATAGACAATCAAATAATGTAAAGAATATCATTTTGGAAAATCTTGATTCTCGAAAGATGAAGTACCTATAGTGTAAAACACTAGAACTCCATTCAAACACTCCTTTGATAGTTAAGAAGACTGTTAGTTGTCTCCCTAAATACAAGCTATGTGAGTTTTGCAAGGGTGGCCTTTATTTTACTTACAAGTGGTGGCGTACTAAGTAAAGAGTTCTTTGATTAGCCCATAGGTGGTAGGTTTTGGTGGCTTATTAGAGAAGTCAATTTATGATAAGATAAAATAAGGTTTACCCTTTTTCCTTTGTGAGTTATATTGTCATAAAAACCAGAATGGAGGCATAAAGGAAGGCAGTTGTTTGATTAGATAATCAAGAGGAAGTGGATCATCATCGACAGGTATTCGGTGTTGATATCTCTTAGGTTTGTAGAGAGTACTAAATTGATTAGGGTTTTCAATTTGTACTATAACCTAGAGATAATTATACTTTTTATTGAGATTATTGTTGTTGATTGCCGATTGTACTCTTGATTATTATAATGGATTGATTTTAGTCCGTGGAAATCTTAATCGTGGCTTTTCTCCTAGTTAAGAGGTGTTTTCCACATAAATTGTGTCAGAAAGGTACTCTAAAGACAATCACCTTTAGCACTTATTGTACAAATCATTTTATGATTAATAAAGGCATTTTGCATTATTTTGATGTTTATACATTTATGAATTTGATGTTGATCTTAAATTGATTTAATAAAGTCCTTGATACAAAACTAGCATGGAGGAAATTATGATGAGATCATGATAATAAAATTCCTATCATGTATAATTATGTTAGTATCTAAACTTTTCCTAGTCATAGGATTAATGAGATAGGATATTATTAATCCGGATAGACTAGTACATGTTATACTCCTTGATTGGACCAAGTATTAGATCTAATAAGCTGTAGACATGAGTTGTTTAAAGTTAACATGTGTGGATGCTTACTAAGGGTAGTAAGTACATTAGATTGACCTACTACAAGACAATCAAATGGATATTCTATTCTAGTGTCAATGATAGTCTCATCATATCAATGGTGCAAGTATCCTTTGACTTGAGGTGCTCAAGGATATCGCAGATACTGATCCTTTGCTTTGACTCCATTCATCGGTTCCTTTCAAGGGTTACTCATAAGGTGGTGATTGGGTACAGCTTGAGGTATTCAGAGGTAATTGAGTAGCCAATAAAGGATTCACCACTCCTAATAAAGGAGATGATACCCATGGCCTCTTGTCGGGGTCATTACTCGGGAGTCTCTTGCCAGAGCAGATATGTGTCATAAAGAAAGTCTTTAATGATACATAGAGTAATGAGATCCACAGGACAAGATCTAACATCACTTAGACTAGATATGACGTAGTCAGTCGAGTGGAAGTTGACACTTTGACCATACTCTAAACCAAGTGGGGTATAAATAGTGAAAGGACGAATTGCATGGCAATATTGCATATGGAAGGGTTTGTAGTCGAACCACTAACTTTCTAGTCAATTGGGAGTTGTGACGTGTTGCTAAATACCGCTCTTGACTTACTTGAATTAAGTGTTAATTTAAGTGGACAACATAACCGGGAACCTAATGGGTCACACACATTGGAGATCCAAAGGATGAGTAAAATGATATTGAATGGTAATTCAAGATATGAGAGAGTGTTCTGGGATTGTATCGTGATGTGATCGTGGTAGAAAATGTTGCATGGAATAGATTAGAAACAAGTGTTGTTGGCTGCTAATTTGGCCATTAACTTCCCAAACTTCCATTAATGCATTTTATTCATGATCATTAACTTCTCATAACTTCCATTAATGCATGTTATTCATGATCATTAACTTCTCATAACTCTCCATTAGTGATGGGGGTAATGGAAGGCCAAATGGTGCAAAAAATAGAGATGATTTTCATGCTTCTTGTGTAAGACGCAAGTGAAAGAGAGGTTCTTTCTTACACACACACTCTTTTTCTCTCTAACTCTTACAAAAGTTCTTATCTTTGCTAGCACAAAGAAAGAATTCTAGCCATCTCTTAGTGAGGTTTCATCCTTCTATCTTCGTGTGGATTTTCATTAGAGATGATCTATGTTGATTGTTGTGGTTTACGACAACCCAACGCGGAGAAGATTAAAGAACGAAGGAGATTGTCGGAAAGGTATGTAAATATCTTACATTTCATGTTTTTGTTTTCTATATCTATATGCATGAGTAAATATGGTTTTTAAGGTTTCATTTTATTTTCTTCTCCATATATTTGATACATATTATGTATGAGATGCATGATCAAAACCTTACAACTATCTCAATGGATACTATCACTACTTTTTAACTTCACCTTTTTTTATGGTACAAAGCTAAAAAAGTGAAATTATTATGCTCATTTATTCATATACTACTATTTTTTTGTTTTTCTATATATGTGGGGTAATAAAAATTCTAAAAAAGAATTCAGTTTTGAATTAATACATGTATAAATTATACACAAAGTATCATAACGCAAATTAAGTATCTATTATAAAAACTAATGAACTAAATTGAAATTAACTTAATCATCAAAACTCATAACTATTTTCCTAAACAAATCAAATCATAGTCACATTCAAACCCATAATAAATCATCTTGATCAACCTCCTTTTAAAAAAAGTTTCCTAAATTATTCATTATTAAGCTAATTATAACAAAATTGACAAGCTTAATTGTTAAGTCCCTCCCCTACACTTAATTTGTACATTGTCCTAAATGCACAAAAAATGTAATAATAATGAAAAATATGAATAATGGAGGGATGAGGATAACTGATGCTCCCATGATTGAAAAAGATTTCCAATATTGTCTGATGTCATCAGCATCCATCCACTACTGGTGAAATCTTTTCTACTCTAAAGCAAAGGTTGATGTTGCCTTTACAATTTATGGAACTTCATTGAATCTCAAGCAACAAAATTAGGACCATCAAATTAAAACTATGAAAATAACTAAATAATTAATAAAAATCCTACAAATTACTTAATCAAAATAAAAACCGAATTATTATGTTGCCTTCTAACCAACACTTCTTTACGAGTCTTATAGTTAGACTTCTTAGCAAGCCCCTTTTCAAACTGGATCTATAATTAGCAACTTGCTTCCAGTCTTTTTCCCATATAAAAGTTCAGTAGCCTAGAAATAGGCTATATGTTTTAAGATAATAAGGCATAAGGTATTAAATCAATAAAACCAATTAACTCCATTAATGTCCTTTTCAGTAACAAACTATCAATATAACAAAGAATAACAAAACCCCATGGATCTTAGATTGACTTCAACAGGTTGTTTTGTAAGAAATAAGAACCCTCTGTAAATGACTATCGATAATTCCTCGATAGTCTCCATATTTGACTTCTCCTTTTCATCTACATCTTCCTCTTTCTCCCCTTCCTTCTCTTCTTCCTTATCTTCTTGAATAACACCTTCCTCTTTTCCTTCAACCTTTATTTTCTCTGTTGAGTCTCCTTCCTTCTCTTCTTGAACCGCAGATCCTCTGTATATTCAACCTATGCCTCCTCTCAACTCTGAAAAATTAATGCACTCATATTATCCCTCAAGTTTAACTTGGGGTATTTAAATAAAGCAACTAGCTTTTATAGTCTATAGAGGGTAGCCTTTTGTGAAGAAATGCCTTTTCTGAGGACATCTCTAAGATTCCTCTTCATCTTGCTTTAGATATTTTAAAAATCTGGAAGAAGCATAATCATTCCATGCAAAGTCATAATAATTGCTCCACTTTGAATTATAAGTGTTCTCGTAAAGGATATATTGAGAATAGTTCTTCAAGCAATTCAGATGCTCCCACATATAGTTTGATGCTTGATATTTATGATAGGGATGATTACACTAAAAAATGTCATAATATGTCATGGATATCAACTAAGCTACCAAATACATGTCACCATGCCTCTCATTCCAAACTTCCAAAGTTGCCATAACTGATGGCATGCTATGTAGCTCCCCACTCCCATAGGGCATATCCCCAAACATATCGACGATATTCGGAAATACACTCTACAAGGGTGATGCGCTAGGACGGTCAAACAATCGAACTCAATACAAAACTTTCAAACATCACACACATATTTAGGAAATCAATAAACCTTTTTCGGTCCATTTTTTGATAAACAATTTCAGTTGCAAATATTACAAATAGTTAACACATCATCATATATTTCATTAATCATCTGGGCCCATTACAAAAATATTTATAGTCATACAGTTAGTACACTTTTCAATTTGCATAAATGCTGTACAATAATTGCAGAATACATTCTTTAATACAAAATAATGAAATATCTATGCAGACGTGAACTGATCCCGACCTCTATTTGTTACTTAAATGCAGTGGCTTAACTCTAATTTGTCTAACTGGAGATCTTCTTTAAGCCTGAAAAATGTTGCAAATTTTGGAGTGAGTTTTGCGAACTCAATGAGCGGACCATCCTCGATGGTTCACTCATATCACATAACATATACAGCTCATGTAATAACGCAATTCACATCATTTCACTAATAATCATATAGCATATGTTGGATCGGAAAGGAAAACATGCAAGATTTGGTTAAACGGTATATTTTTTAAAATCAAAACTTTTTTTAGAAATCATAACACAGCGGAAGCAAGATAACCAAATCAATATGCCAATCCATACATGATATGGTATAAGGATAATAGTTAACACAAGAACAAGATAGTGATATTACCGACTCCTTCGCTACAGCTTTAATTCCTTGCTGCGCTATCCTCTCCTTCTTCTTGTATCCAATCCTTGCTTTTGAATCCTTTCCTTTGTCAACCTATCCTCTCCTTATTGTTGTATCCTCAACCAACTTGATCTACCACTTATTCTTCATGGATAACTTGGTTAACAAGATCCTTTGGTAGGAAAGGAGAAGAAACACTTTGGAGGAGAATTTTCTTAGAAGAAAGAAGACAAATAATGAGACACTCTCATGCAAGTTTCGAAATCTTTCATGCAAGATAGAAGAGAGAGTGATAACAATGTAAGAACACCTTTTTACACCCTCACAATTTCGGTTAACATTAAAGGAAAGAAGAGTTTTCCATCCAATGCATCACTTCTTCATTTAATCAATCATAAAGAAGCCATTAAATGAGACTCTTCTCATTTGTCTTTAAGATGACTATATGAAAAGTCTATTAACCTAAATGTGACCTATCAATTTCATTTTTGATGATGAAAGAAGGAAGATGGTCCATCCAATGTACCTCTTTCTTCTTTAATCCAAAAAATGCTAATAGCTTATATGCTATCATTAAAAGATAACCATTAAACCATTTAATGGTAACATCATTACACCATTTAATGTTGATAATGCTTGATAAATACCATCTTTATTTAGCAATTCAATGCCAAATATGTAGCTGCACATTCAACCTTAATGAAAAAACGAAATTGCACTTTACTTTCTTAAAAATTTTGTTTTAATTTAATCAATCTAATTAATCAAATTAAACCAAAGTCTAGCCCATTTCTAAATGTACATTTGGGCTTCTAGTTAACCATTAATTAGAGAAAGCCCAATATTCATTTATGGGCTATAAAACCTCCATTTACATTTCTTACTTTACTTGATAACCTTCCTTAAAGCCAAGTGAGGAATCTTATTGGACTTAGATAATTCAATTTCCAATAAGTCCATAATTAATTTAATCTCATTGGAATTAATTCTAACTTATTAACTAAATGTCATTCTACTAAGGAAAATTAGCTAAACTCTTGAATTACTAAGTATTATGAGAACACATATTTTAATGTCCAATTGCAAACCCTATTATGAATCTTATTATAGCCATTCGCACAACAAAGGATAAAATTTTTGCCCTTATGTTGGTTTTCCTTATAGATCTCCCATTTTACTCTATATGGTGATTAACATACAAAATCTCATCTTAGTGTTAAGACTTGATGGGTAGCTAGTCCATCAAACTACTGGCGTTAGTTTAATCACCAATCTCCTTAAAACATCTAGAAGTGATGATGTCATTATAAACTCTCTATTTGAGTAAATGTTCCCTAATACATGTTTCAATTAATAATTCCAACATGCGGACACCAGATTAATACTCTGTAAAAATCTATTATGATCATATCAAGAATTATAATGAAATACATATGAGTTCACCACTCATTAAGATTATGGTCCATAATAAGCAAATGTTTAAGTTGTATGTTTTAAGATTAAAGTAACGACCCACTTTATTCTTGAAAACATACTTGATTCCATATTCATTTAATAGTGCCATTATCGATAGTCTACTACTATCATGATATGAAACTCATCATTCCCTTTAAGTAAACTCC
>JANZXV010000211.1:20812747-20824369 GCA_027576455.1 Erythroxylum roigii | reverse complement strand
CATGATCATCTATATCAAGCACAACTAGGCAGATAATGAAGATTAATGCAATCACCAAAAGACATATATGAGACTTCCTATATTAATCATCAAAGTTCTACATATAACAAGGTCCAAATCACAAAACATTGTTCAACACATATTTAAACTCTAACCACGCTAACCTAATCATACCACCATAAATTCTAACTAAGAGTTTTACACCAATATAATTAAATTTAAAACAATGTTTATTACTCCCCTTTGAAGCCCACGGTGAACACAAGTCATTGCTACATCTTCAAGAGGTTGGAAGCCTTAGCTGCGCATAACTCCTGTGATCTCCATCACTGCTGAAGTTTCGACGTCAATCATGGCTCCAGAAACTGACGGTGGAAGTGGCAGTGAAATGTCCGTGGATGGATGGTGATGATCGGAGATGGAATGATGCAAGTGGTGTGGTGAGAATCGTCTGTCCAGGTGGCTGTCGAATGGTGTCTGTCGATAATGAGTGTTTTCTGTCTCTTAGCGTGTACCCAGCCAACTCCCCTCAATGACCTAATTCGGAAAATTTATAAATGATGGATACAGGCCGGGTTAATACAGTGGGGGAAATTTCCATTTGGAGTCCGATTTTCCGTCTGCACGTCGCGACGTGCGAATTAATTGACGTCGCGATATGCGGCTCTTGCTGGTTTGCCGCGATGTGTTGATTTGTTGACATCGCGACGTGCAGTTGTCCGTTGACGCGCTGCAACTAAGAAATTGGCATACGTCGCGACGTGCTTGATTTGTCTTGTTGGATGTGTCGCGACGTGCTGGAAGGCTCACGACCTGTTGACTTCTTGGCAAGGTTGACTCCTTGTGTTCCTACAATTAAATCACAATTTGTAGCATCAATTATCCTTGGAAAAAATTATAATACAAATAATATCAATTTGCGACAATTTGACTAACAAATTGAAAATAATATGAGCTCACTGTAGGGAACTAATTTAAGCACAAAAGTCACAATTAGGAGTCAAAAAGTGCATTAACAGTTATAAAAATGCAGCCAATTAGTAATATAAACTTGGTCTCAATAAATGTTCATTCGGAAGAAACTTAATCGTGCTTTAGTAAATCAACAGTGGCTTGGTTCTTTCCCACTTGATTCAACTATGTTTGGCAAGCCAGGGCTTTCGGATCATGCGCCCATTCTCATACAGTAACCATATACTGAAACTAGGGCTGGGGTCCCTTTTCATTTCTTTAATGGCTTAATCCGAGTTGAGGGTTTTATGGAAACAATCGCACAAGTTTGGCTGATAGATATTCAGGGCTATAAAGCTTTCCAACTGATGCATAAATTGAAGATGGCCAAAAGAGTTATCAAGGAGTTTAGCAAGAGCCAAACAAGGAATATTAATGTGTTGGGTACCCAATTGGCTGATATCCAGAAGCAATGTTACGCGGAGCCCCTATAAATGAGAGGTTGAGGGTTCTTGAGGCCGATGTTATGCATAAGTATCAGGAGGCTCTAAAGTTAAATGAATCTATTCTAAAGCAAAAAGCTAGGCAAAATTGGAAAGGAACAGTTACGTCTGTTCACAACAAGTCACAACTCTTGGAAAGGAAGCAACTTTTCATTTCCAAGTTTGATTTTAACTACGTATATCACAAACTAATTTCCAACAATCTCCCACTTAGTTTGTGACATAATAAGAAATATAATACAAATAAAAAATCATGCTTAAAGGAAGTCGATTTTGCCTTAAACCATCTTATATTGCAAACATATCACAAAATACAAAGGAAATGGTTAGTGGCTCATCGCTTAAACCATCATTCACAAAGGTTTAGACATATCACACAAATGAACCTTCTTAGCATTCAATTAATTCACATCACAATTTTAGCACTATTACCGGCGATATGCTCATCCTAGTTCAAGATCATATACAAGAGATTACCTTAAACTCTTAGTAGAAGTGGCACTACTTCTAATGATCATATAGGTGAAAAGTATTCTAGCTATGGTTACATAACCATAAACAAGCACCCAAGAATAATTTCATTAAGAGATTTCTCTTAACCTTCTCACTTAAGAGTAACAAATTGCAGCACTAACTTCTTGGAATGGTTTAGACAATCTTAGTGCTCACAATCACTAAAAAACTTGTTATTACCCTTTAAACCTTACAATATAGGAGTAATACTAGAAGAAGGTTGGGTTGCCATTGCTAGTGATTTTTTTATTAAAAGGTTTTAATCTCATTCCAAATGTCGTTGAACTAACTAAACCTCTTATAAGAGGTTTAGAAAACAGATCCGCCAAATTGTTATATTTCCTTATGTAAACAATCAAGACGATATCTCTATTTAGCATTTCTCTAATAAATGCATGTCTTAAGCTTATATATCTAGATTTACCATTGTACACTTTGTTCAATGCTCTAGACATAGTAGACTCACTATCACAATGTAAGGTTATCACATGCATGGGACGAGGCCAAAAATATATATGCAACAACAAATCCCTTTGCCACTCAACCTCCTTATAAGTAGAACATAGAGTTATAAAACCACCAAGCAAGAATACCCAACCACTTGTAGGTTTTTAGTCACTAATGCTAGTAATCCAACTAGCATATGAAAATCCTTCAAGATCATTTGGAAAGCTATTATAAAAGAGTCCAAAATCTGTTGTCTTCTTAAGATATCCCAACACTCTTTTAATAGCTTACCAATGTTCTTGGCTAGGACTTTTAATGTATCTAGCTAGTCTACACATTGAGTATAAGATATCCTACCTAGTGCAACTCATTGCATACATTAGACTTTCAATTATACTAGTATATTTAAGTTGTGCAATTGGACTACCTTCATTCTCATGTGACTTAAAGTAAGGATCAAAAGGAGTACTTATCCTCTTTCAAATTCAAATGATATTTCTTCAGATTTTCTCAACATAATATGATTGAGAAAGTGCAAAATCCCCACTATGTTTCTTAACATTAATGCCTAAGATAGTATCTACTTCACCAAGATCCTTCATTGTGAATTTAGAAAAAAGACACTTCTTACTTTCAACCATTCCTTTATATGTAGGACTAATAATAAGCATGTCATCTACATAGGGACAAATGATCACTCCATACTCTTCATTGAATTTAGAATAAATGCACTTATCAGTATTATTATATCTAAATCCATATGAGAGTAAAACATATTCAAATTTCTCATGCCATTGTTTAGGTGCCTGTTTCAAGCCAATAATGACTTGACTAGCTTATATACTTTCTTTTCATTTCCTAGTAGCACAAAGCCTTACAGTTGTTCTATATACACTTCTTCATCTAGATCACCATTTAGGAATGTTTTCTTTATATCCATTTGGTGTACATGAAGGCTATAGATTGCTAAAGCCAAAAGTACTCTTACTGATATAATTCTAGCATCCGGTGCATATGTGTCCAAGTAATCGATTCATTTTTTATCTTGCTTAAAATCTTGAGCTACTAGCTTTGCTTTATAAGTTAAAATAGTATAATCTGTGGCATATTTCCTTTGAAATACCATTTACAACCAATTGATTTGGACCCGTGAGGTAAATCAACTAGAACCTAAGTATTGTTAAATAATATTGAGTCCATTTCATCATTTACCACTTCTCTCCAAAATGTAATATCCCTTGATTTCATTGCTTCACTAAAAGTTTTAGGAACTTCCTCGACACTTAATAAAACTGGAGTTTTATTTAGTAGAGTATCCCTATTGCCTTCAACTAAGAAAATAATAGCTTGTGAAGAAATAAAATATGAAGGCAGATATTTTTCCTTCCTTTGACGTTGACTCCTCCTAGGTTCACTTGAAGGGTTTACACTTGGTCTTTTTAAAGCACTTGATAGTTCAACACTTAGAGAAGGGATAGGTCCATTTGATGGATCCTTATTTACCATTGAGTCTTTAAGAAACAAATTCTCAAAGAACTTAACATCCCTTGATTCTATAATCACATTATAGTCAACTTCTAGTAGCCTATAAGCTTTAGAATTTTTTTTTCATAACCCATTAACACACTTTTAAGTGCTCTTGGTCCTAACTTTGTTGTTTTGTTGTTAGGGACTCTATAGTTAAGCTACACAGCTCCAAACTTTCAAATATGACAAGTTTGGCTTCCTTTCTTTCTACACGTCATATGGAGACACTTTAGTTTTTAAGGAAGGAATTTGATTATGTAAATGAAATGCAGCCAACAAAGCCTCACCCCACAAGTTTTTTTTTGGCAAACCTGAACTCAAGAGCATAGAATTAACTGTCTTGCAGAGTTCTATTTTTCCTTTTAGCCAAACCATTTTACTGGGGAGTATATGGTGCACTAGTTTGGAATATAATACCATTTTGTTCACAAAATTTTGAGAACTCATCAGAGAAGTATTCTCCTCCTCTATCACTTCTCAAAATTTTAATTTTTTTACTTAATTGATTTTCAATAAGAGACTTATATGTCTTAAACATATTAAATGCTTCATCCTTGGTTTTCATCAAATAAACATGCACAAATCTAGAGCAATCATCAATGAAAGTAATGAAGTATTTGTTACCAACTCTTGCTAAAAAACCATTAAATTCACATATATCTGAATGCACTAAATCAAGCGATTTTGTATGTCTTTCAACTTTAGGAAAAGGAAGTTTGGTTATCTTTGCTTGTATGCATGTTTCACATTTCTTATTCACTTGGCCCTTATAAGATATTAGTCCATTTTTAGACATACAATGGATCACTTGACTAACATGTCCTAATCTACTATGCCATAAAGAATAAGAAGCATCAACCGAATAAAGAGAAACATCATTCACTTTTATTAAGACTAAGCTTAAACATGTCATTACAAGAATATACTAAAAAAACACCATTCTTAACAAGATTACATTGTTTGACTCAAGTACAAACTTCAAGCCCTTTTTGTTCAGGATATTCGTAGAAACAAGGTTCTTGATCGCATCTGGAACATAAAGAACACTAGTGAGCACCAACTTTTTGCCAGAAGTGAATAGCAAATGCACATCTCACTTTCCGCGTACCTTGACTTTCACACCATTGTCCATGTCCACTTCATGTCCTTCAAGAACTGCATAGTTCTTGAATTGGTCCTTGTTATTGCACATATGAATCGCTACACCAAAATCATACCACTAATCCTTATAAAGAATTGATGTTGCCATGTGAAGTTCCGTCACAATACCAAGAGTCAAGGTTGCCACAATTTCTGTACATTCATCAATAAGGTTAGCACTAGGAATATTGTTTCCCTTTTGCTTCTTGTTGGATCTGCATTTGGGCTTGTAGTGCCCTTCTTTCCACAATTGTAATAAATCTGATTCTTTTTCTTGTCTTTAGCACTAGCATTTTCAGGTTTCTTCCTTTTAGAATTGTTGGAATTCTTCTCATCCACAAAATTCACCTTTGGATCTTCTTCCACTTCTTTTCTTTGAAGAATTCTTATACCTTCTTCAATTCGAAAATGCTTCAAAACACTACCGATAGTTAAAATTTCAAAAGGGTGCAACACCTTCTTTTGATAATCATTCCAAGAAGAAGGCAACTTAGCAATAATTGCCCTTATTTGTAATGATTCCAAAATTTCAACACCCAAGTCTTAAGGTTTTGAAACAATCACTTGTAAATTGTGGATTTGATCCATAAGAGAGGAACCATCAATAAGTTTGAACTCAAAATATCTTTTAACAAGAAACTTATATACGCCTTGCTTTTGAGATGTATATTCATGTTCAAGCAACACCTAAATCTCCTTTGGACTCTTCACGGTTGTAAAGAGATTATAAAGGCTCTTTGAGAGGGTGTTGAGAATGTGATCCCTGCAAAGCAATTCATCTTCTTGACGCTTGTCTCGTTCATCCTTCCTTATGTCAACTTCACCTTCCTTTGGAAGAGGAATTGCAAGAAGAGTGGGATCAAGTACATATGCAATTTTCAAAGCGATGAGGAAAAACATCATCTTGTCCTTCCAACGATTGAAGTTGGTGTCGGTTCCACCAAGGCGATCTAACTTCACAAAGTCTTAGTTTATCACTTTAAGAGCGGATTCTTGAGTGGACGCTATGATTGCAACAAATAACACTTTAAAATTGTAATAGAATTGGGGTTGGAAGTCCACAAAACAAAGGATGAACAATGAATTAAATGGTGTTGCAGAAAAATGTTCATTACCTCAGCTATATTTGCAAACCGAGTTAAAGGCAAATTACTTCTAGGATACAAAGAACATAAGAACATTCAAGTTGCAAGAGTATGAATGTTCTTCAAAAATTATGAATGCCGAGATTATGTTGGTAGAATTGTTCAAAACTTTTTAATCTTGACTAAAACTCATATATATAGAGAGTTTTTAGAACAGTCATGTCTGTTCATGATAAGTCACAACTTTTGAAAAGGAAGCAACCCTTCAGAATAGTCACGTCTGTTCACGACAAGTCACAACTTTTGAAAATGAAGCAACCCTTCAGAACAGTCATGTCTGTTCATGACAAGTCACAACTCTTGGAAAGGAAGCAACCCTTCAGAACAATTACGTCTGTTCACGACAAGTCACAACTTTTGAAAAGGGAGCAACCTTTTAGAACAATTACGCCTATTCACGACAAATCACAACTCTTGAAAAGGAAGCAACTTTTCATTTCCAAGTTAGACTTTAACGACTTATATCACAAACTAATTCCCAACAATTAGTACCCCACTTTGTTTATATAGAGTTTTTAGAACAGTTATGTCTATTCACGATAAGTCACAATTTTTGAAAAGGAAATAACCCTTCAAAACAGTCATGTCTGTTCACGATAAGTCACAACTCTTGGAAAGAAGGCAACTCTTCAGAACAGTCACGTCTGTTCACGACAAGTCATAACTCTTAAAAAGGAAGCAACCTTTCATTTTCAAAATTGACTTTGACTGTTATATTACAAACTAATTTGTAATAGAAGGAAATAAACTCCCAAAAAGAAGAGGAAGCTTGAAAGATGAGAAGAGGCTGAAGGAGATGAAGTAGTGAAAACCCTCTTTGAAGTGTACTCGTCGGAGGTGGGATCACTAGTCAGGAACTTCCCTATTAGGGAACTTCAAGCGGGAGACACGGGCAAAAAAGCTACCCTAAGAATTAACTACAACCGGAAATTTGAAAAGGTCATGAGAGGAGCAAAAAGGTAAACTTGTTTGAGAGAAGTCAAAGAGTGAAAACTTCCTAATGGTTATTTTTAGCTGGAATTGTTATGCAGTCAACTATAGAGCTGGAAGATAATGGAGAAAAGGATATCCATCGGTACACTGAAATTGAGAATGGACGCGGCTATAACTGGGGATACAAGGCGTTTTTATCCTTGATTGCAATAGATTATCGGAAAACGCTAATTGCAATTACGTGATTTGGTGAGTGGTTATTGCGAGTCGAGTGTGCGAGGCTCTAGGTAGATACAGGGCAACGCAAAGCATGAATGAACCAGGTATAAGGAGGATCATTTGGTACAGCACGAGAGCTCAAAACCGAGAGCTACTATCATGAATGTGAAAGTGGTGGTCGCGGATTTTTTGGATTGTACTTATGTTGGAAGGCAAGCTAAAAGGATTTCGCATATGAATTAGCAAAACTCAATTGTAGGAATAGAGACTATCTGCATCAAAAGGCATTGAATGTGACTGTTTTTAATGAATTACAATGATTTTCAAATGGCTCGCCCCAAATATATGGTATCTTGCGTCCCTTTTTACTAATGGAAAATATTGGATTGCATATACGAAGTTGTTGAACAAAAGGACATTTCATCTACTATTGCGGATTTGATGTGTAAGAAGCCATTTTCCCGACCATGAAGTATCGGAGTTGTTGGGAATTCACCGTTGGGGTCAAGAGGAGGTTCCACCGCTTAAGCTGACATATCCTTACTGGATAACAGTGCTGGCAAATAATAGATACATGATTGTCTGCATGTATTACAGTCAGGATAAAGAGGAATCCATGGCGTCAATGCTGATGTTGACTATACCATATCATAAATAATAAGAGGAGGGTGTGTCTCTGTGTGTGTGTGTGAGAGAGAGAGAGACAGACAGACAGAGAGAGGCAGAGAGTTTGTGTCTCTGAGGCCATTAAAGGCATTCAGTGTTGCATATGGTTCAGATTCAGAAATTGAAGACAGATGGAGAGTAAGGCAATAACCACAACATAAAGCAACCATATTCAGAAAGAAAGAAAAACACTTCAAGGGAAGGTTGTACTCTTGGTTGACCCTTTCTTCTATCTTTCACCTTTTAAATCCTCTCTTCGCTTTACTCCCTCTTTCTTAATTTCCTTACAGCCTCTGTTCTGTTCCCTAATTTAATTTCCCTTGAAAGACCGTCCTTGCTCTAGTGATTTCAGCCGAAAACTTCGCTAATCAAGAAAACTACTGCCCACCTAAATTTGGTTGTCTTGTGTTGGCTGTCATATAAAGTCCATTCAATTCTATGAATTTCCATTCAGAATGCTAAAATTTTAGTTAAACAAATAGTTCACGAGAACTCCCAACTTTTAGAAAACCTACAGAAAAAGTACCAAAAACTTCTTCATCACTCGACAGAAACAAGTTTTCAATCAGAGAAGAGGCGTGAGTGGCAAATGGAATTACTGTCATTTTGTTTCGTTCTTGCCTTGAATTATAAATTCCAAATGTAAACAGTCACATACCTCTGTCAACATAATTCACAAAAAGAAAAGAGAAGACGCTTGTTTGTGATGCAATATAAGTCAGTACACTTCCTAACAAGTATTAGGGTACTAAGTGATTGAACCTTTGGGAAGCATACAGAGGCAAAGATGTTTGAACCTGCAAGTTCTCCTGCGTCTCACAATGCATAAGACGACATGCACAGAGGCAAAAATGTTTAAACATGCAACTTCTTCTGCGTCTCACAATGCATAACACGACGTGCCCAGGCAGAAACAAAGTTCCCGTTCTTCATATCATTCTCTCCTCTCCAAAGTGGAACGAATCGTGAAAACTAAAAACTGAGGGCGTCCATGTCGCTTAGTAGATGAAAATGCGATGCTAGTGGATTCCTGGCCACTAAGATATGGGATTACTTTTATATACTTTGACCATTTTAGATCAGCACTGGGACCTGTTCCCGCCAGCTTCCGCGTGATTGAAATATTGTTCTTTCACCTAAAAGGAGCTATGTGAACTGCAAGACATTCGCTTCTGAAATGCTAATAACAGCGTTTACGCTTCAAATCATACATAGGTTTAAAGTACATTAAAAAAAATGAATGGTTAGGACGTGGGAGTTGTAACACGGAAATAGGACAATGTCAGAAAAAGAAATACCTTACCAGAAAAATAGAACCTCGAAACCTCAAGTTGTAATCATAAACTAACACCTCATAGGCAATCGGTGTTGAGTTAAACACCAAATTCTTTGAATGGTTTTATGAGTTCAAAAAAGTGGCAGCCATGAATGACAAAGGAGAAAAGCAATTAAATTAACAGAAAAGGAGCGGATTGAACAGCTCCAACAATCAACCACTATCCACAACAGAAGTGAGCATGAAACTAAGGAAGAGATATCACAGAACTATAGCTGATATCAGCATCAAGCTTCTTAGGCGTAACAAGACAAAATATTAATTTGCAAGTGTTCATCAACTGTCGTGCATCAAGACATACTTATATGAAAATCTGAATAACAATGAAGACGAAAAGCATGAAACCCTAGTATTGTAGAAAGTGAGAAATTAAAATAAAGAAAAGAAGAAGAAGAAGAAGAAGAAGCAATTGTTGTGCGGTGCAGAACAGAAGGGTCACAAAAGGACAGAGAAGAATCTTGAGAAGCCATAATGAGAAGTATCTAATCCAATGATGAAACTGAACTAGAAAGAAACATAAGCCTCCGATCCATAAAAATCAGGGACAAAAAATGATGGAGTAATGATGATTCTTTCCCTCTTAGGTCAGGGAAAAAAAAGTCAAAAAGTCTTTCATCATTACACCAATCTCCTCATGTCCAACGGCCCTAAAACTTCCATTAATGACCAAACGCGCCTTTTAAGAAGTCATCCACAATCACACAAAATATCAAAAAGATGCTGGAAAACATCTAACCTTGGAGTAGATCAGCGAGGCACAACTAATGCTTAAAGAGAGAAGTTAAAGGGAAAGCAACAATTGAGGGGAATGAAGCCTGGTCCGAAGTCACTAAACATAAGTCCCAGTGAAGTAATTTCATTCCGGATCTGTCAGATAATCTCTGATAAAAGATTTTTTTTTTAAAAAAAACCTTAGTTAGTGACCTCGAGCCAGACAACATTCCCCTCAAAAGGTATAAGCTTCCATATCTATTGCTTCACATATACACAATCAACCTCCGAAAGAGTTAAAGCTCTCAACTTTAAACAACACTTTGAGAAGAGAGAAGTGAAAGGAGGGGTTAGCGGACTTGTCGTAGGTGATTATAGAGATGAATGGGTTGAGATTGAAAGAGATAAAAAGAGGCGGAGGACAGAGATGGAAGGTGAAAAGGACAAAGAAAGTAATAAAAGTTGCAGACTCTACACTACATCTGGGTCCTTGGGTCGAGAGAAATGACCAAGACCCTTTTTCCCTCTCGCTTTTATCGCTCTCGTGTGTCACGGCTTTGAGCTTTCTCTGCCATGCAAGATGTATAGAAGAGTTCAGACCCCACTCATATTATCTCTATCTAGAGGGTTTTATGAAAT
The DNA here is from genome assembly GCA_027576455.1 of Erythroxylum roigii. NCBI lineage: Eukaryota > Viridiplantae > Streptophyta > Magnoliopsida > Malpighiales > Erythroxylaceae > Erythroxylum > Erythroxylum roigii. The sequence goes on along the minus strand of JANZXV010000211.1, from coordinate 20,813,639 downwards.
ATGATCATGGCCATCATGATGTTATTTTCTTCTTTTGGCAATAATTTTACTAATCCCATTTTTCTCTGTTGTTTCTAAATCTTAACCCCATCAATTAAAATACATCATTTTTATTTCTTATCACCATGATCTCAATCATGATCATCATGCTTTTCTATCACGGTTATGATTGGGCCGGAACGAGAAAAGATAATCCAACTTTGAGTGGGCGGATTAGTTGAACTAATTCACCGACCCTTATTCAATCATTTTAAATAAATTATGGTTAATAGTAATATAGATCGGGAGAAAAGGTAAAATAACGAATACATCACTTGAATTTATTTATATTCATGATCGTCAAACACAATATAAATCGACTTTAAATGAAATTACTAATTATTTGGTAGGGAGTTCTACAAGTAATTAAAAATGTTAAAATACACATTCAGATTATAAAAATTAAGATGAAATAATTGCTTCTAAGCTCGAGATAGAAAAGAGTGATCAGCTTACTGCTAAAATTTCAGCCAGAAATGTGGATACCGTTTTGTACCGGCCAGTACTTACCATATTGGACCACATCGGTACAAAACAGAAGGTAAGTTGTATCGAGTTTAAATATCAGTCGGTACTCAAAATATGGTCAAATATCAGCCGGTATCTGAAATTTTAAAAAACATGAGGCTTTTTTTATAAAATTTTCAAAAAAACTTTAAACTCTCCTCCTATTTTTTTCAAAGTTTTTTAATTAGTTATTTTATTTACTTCAACTTTTATAATTATTGTAAATTTTTAACATTTTGTTTTTAAAATAAAATTAAATATTTTTATTACTAATAATAATTATAAATTAAATAAAACCTAAGAATAAATTGTTTTTATTTAAATTTATTTTAATATTTTATATAAT
>JANZXV010000211.1:20781433-20792340 GCA_027576455.1 Erythroxylum roigii | reverse complement strand
CGGGATTGAAATTAATAATTCAATGAACGCATTAAAATCACCAATCACAAATCCCAATAGGTCCATACATAAATAACTGAACAATAACGAAAGTCCAATTATCCATATACAATACCTAAATTAATTAAAGCAGGATAACATAATCAATTTCTAATGAGAGAAAGAAATAACAAAATAATTAAAATATACTTAACCCGGGTCGTCGGCGTCGATATTACCTCCGAACCGGTGCCGGGACATCTAGCTCCTCATGAGTCTTTCCCCAACAACAAACAGCTTGTGCGTGTCAATGTTCCTCTACCGCTACTGTAAAATGACAAAACAAAGTAAAAACCAGTTCATCCCTTTTAAAACCCTCATACGCCGACATTCTCCCTAGCCATAAATTGATTTGACAATTTTCAAGCTATCTGCGTTGAAACTCTCTCTTATGCACTATGTTTTGCTTGCGCCGACCCTGTAGCATCAAGTTGATAAAAAAAACAATTAAAATATCATGCTCCTAAGAACCTTATATGCCGGCACTCTCCTCTCAACACTGATTTGGCAAATAAAAACTCCTCACTCAAAACTCTTGGCTACTCTCTCACGCACGACACTGTTCCATAAGACATGACAATCAATCCCTCAACACAGCTGTCGGCACTCCTCCCTCATGCTCCTCTGATTTGACAATTTAAAAAGCTTATATAACCTAACCCTTAGCTGCCTCCCAAAACGCTGGCGTTGGCCAGCGTTATTTTTAACGAACAAGCTGTGCATTTTCAACGCACAGCTTTAGCGTTTAATAAAACGCTGGCCATGCACAAAGCTGTGCATTTTTCTTCTTTTTTTCATTTTATGCCTTTAATTAAATAAATAATTGTGCTCAAATGGGTTTTAGAAAATTATCTTTTTGCACTCAAAAATATATCAATATATCTAACCTAGTAGTCAGCACAAATTGAGCATATATTGAACATTGTATCTTAAAAATAGGATTGAAATCGCATGAAAATTGTATAGGAAAATATAATAAAATGCAATCCTATCAGATCGTAAGGGAAAAAGACAGAGTGACAATTTCTACTGATTGTGTATCGGGAAATTGGTAAATGGATGGGTAAATAGATAGAGATACAGTGGAGTTGTATCAACGATTTTGTCGTGTTTTGGGGACTGTGAATACCCTATCATAGATTGTTTGAGGAAAATAAAGAGATACGTAGCAATAATGAGATGACATTGTATAAGCCAAGTGGATATGACCTTAAAAGGTCAAGCTGACACATGAATGATATGGGAATAAAAATATGTGTAATGAAACGTAAGTGAAATATATTGGATAATAAGTAAGTTGATCATGATTAATGAAACGTATGTGAAATATACATGGAAATAATAGAGGAACGTGTTACTAAGAGTGTCTATAAGTGTAAAGTTCATAATGGGTTAAAGTAAGACATAAGAGGACTGAGTGTACCTGTATGAGAGGAAATGAAAAATGATTATGGCATCAGTCCTCTATTTGAGGATTAGCATAAACGGAAAGGAGTTTTGTGGAAGTCTGAATTGTATAGGTTACTAATTGGCTTCCGGATAAGATGAAATGATTTCTGGTGATGTGTATATTAAAGTATAAGGGTCAAAGAAAGTGTTGCATGTCTCACAAAACCTTTGTGCAAGGAATGTTCTGATCTTTCCAGTTATGGCATAAAATGGTTCTGATTGAGATAGTGCGTATAGTTGAGAATGATTGAAAAGCAATTAAGGACACTAATTGGCTGATGAGACTTTCGTGAACAGTATAATGACGGTAGCAAGACTAATAGTCATGACAGGAACAAAACGAAAATAAGTATGGACGAAATCAAAAGTGAAATTGAGTCATATCTCAAGAGGAAATTTAGGCATAACAAGTGAAATATACTACTGAGGTTATCTGCATTGTGTATACGAAAATGCAAAGTATCCAACTACGTGAGTGGAATTTTAATTTGAAGTGATTCTATTGCAATGTGAAGTGAATAGGCCTCTATATGTGATGCAAAACTGTTGGGAGATCTTGAATTGAATCTAAGAGTAAAATAATCCCGAACTGCGAAGTGAAGTACTCAAATGGAGTGGAATGTACGGAAATACAGAGAATGAATAGGTAGTGGTATATATCGATGTGCATTAACAGAAGTGGAAATAAGGAGAGACAAAAAGTCCTAGTGGGACACTGAGACCGTTGTGCAGTAGTGTTACCTTCATTAAGGGAGTGAACAGAAAGTAATCATGGACCCAAGGAATAACAAAAATATGAGTAATGCCTAGAGATTGATGCGAGGTAAACAAATGGTATCAACTGAGGACTATTGAAAGTGGTGAAAAGTAAAAAGAACTATTTGCATCATTGAAGAATCTGATACTGATGATAGGCATACCCTTGGAGATTGGATAATGTGTGTTGTAGTTGCACCCCAGACAGTATGAAACAATATGTTGGAACGGTAGCATATGAATTGAATTGTTTTTGATAAATGGTAGTAGTGCTATGATTGAAATTATTTCAAGCCTTGGAGACTTTAGATTCTTATAAGGAATACCTCATGCAAAAAAAAATGAGAAAAAATGAGAGTTTGAACGGCATACACAAATGACTATTAGACTGGTACAGGTCGAGTATAGTCTCAAATAGTGAACGGACAATTCTGCAATGAACAGACCAATTGCAAATATTGGGGTTTCCAAAGCTAGAATACTGAAGAAGGAAAAATGTCAATAGATGATGGGGTAACATGAAGTGTTACTAGCGTATTGAAGTTGGACAACAAGAAAGTGTAAGAGTTCAGGAGTTAAAATGGTGAGTCCCAAATATAGTCTGAATATTCGAGTAAAATTGGAAGAACGATATGGGGTAACCGATAAAAGTGATTGAGCAAGGGAATTGAGCAATCGAAGTTAGACATCTTAGTAGGAAGATGCGAAGAGTGTAATTGAGTTACTACGGATATAAAACAAAACAACAACGAAGTGATTATCGATTCAAGTGCTTATAGGTTTGAATGTTCAACAGGAAAAATGCTTAAGTGTTTTGGGTTTCACAGGATTATGACCGTGTTATAGAGTTCTGATTGACTGTAGGGATACACTGCTACACTGCACAGTGCCTAACGAGAGTCAAAGACCACAATGGATTTGAGTGTGATGAGAAAAACAAAAGAAAGTGACTTAGGAAAGCTGAATGGGTTAGAGGAAGTGGAACCGGATCGGACAAATGAAATGGAATTAAATGCATAAAGAACAGTGAAATGTCAAAGGAAAACTGAATTTGGACTAAGAGTCAATGAGGCATGTAGGATAAATGAGTTAGGTGATTGAACGGACTTAAGTGTCACTGTGTTGGTACCAAAGGAAAGTGAAGTGTCGTGTGTAAGTATCACATTGATAAAGTATATGCAGAATTAAAAAAAAGTATCAATGAAGCTATTTGACTGAGTGTGTATGTTACTGGTGAAAAAGGCTTGATAAAACGTGATAAGTGAATAGGTTCGGAAATAATGAACTGAGTCATAGCATCGGAACTAAAGGTAGTGGCTACTCTAAAAAGGGCAAGTGAGATAGGTAAGATAGCGAGAAAGCCACAGAGGAAACTGACTGTCTTACTATTGAACCGTTGACTGAGAATTTCGAGGACGAAATTTTTATAAGGAGGGGGGAGTTGTAACATCCCACCCCCGACAGCAAGGGTAAAATAGTAAATTGTCATAGGATGAGATTGATAGGGATTAATTAGTATTGTTCATGCATACTAGAAGTGGTACGTAGTAAAATGTGTGCACATGCAAATCACTGTACATGCATGCATGACATTCCCGGTAGTTGTGCCTACTGGAATTTTATTGTGATTAACGTGGTTATTGTGTGTGAAAAATTATTCTGAGTGAGCCATAGTGTGTTTTCCATTTTACGAGATTTTTGGAAAATTTTTTGAAATTTTTCGGAGAAAATTTTCGGACCGGTAAAATCGTCAAGTGACTAACCGGTTGATTTTCGGTAGCAAAAATTGCTACCCAATGGCACTGTCATATTGGGTATATTATTTTGGAATTTAAATTAGGGCCATTGGACCTATAGAGGTCCAAATTGAGTACCGTCAGTGCCTTTAGATTTCTAATTTTTAGACGGATTTTTTGATGAAAAAGTGAGATTAGGGCCAGGAATATCATGAACATGCATATTACACCTACATGTGCATCATCTAGTTCTGGTTGGACAATTGAGTAATGTACATCTTCTCTGATTGTTATAGAGACCCAATTGGAGCGTCGATCGACCGACGTGACAGAGACTTCCCAACATTAGCTCGGAAGTAATAGGTGAGTAACCTAGATGGATTTCTCAATTATTGTTTGTCTAATGTGAGGATAATGGGGGGATCAGGAATGTGATTTGGTTACCAATTCTGTGATTGCTAGTGATATACTGACTGTTAAATTGGCTGTGAATTATTAACTGTGAATGGGATGTTAAATTGGTCATATGCATTACATACACAGATGCATAAACGGATAAAAGATAGTTGTGACCCGAGTCGCTACTGATACTGAAAACGAGCCTCGAGCTCGAAGGGAGAAAATCATACTCCCTAGACGCGTCTACTGATTACTGATTACTGATTACTGCTTAAGCGCTCGGTCACAACACTGTAATAAAAATGGAAAAGAGTCACATGTGCTTTACATACATACTGGACTGAATACCTGAAATGATTTTTGTTGTATGACTGTATAATTTCTGTGACTGTCTTCTTACTGTGACTGACTGTAATATTACTATGACTGCTAAGGACATGATACCGTTGACTGTGTAATTACTGTGCCTGGCTTATTAGTACTGTAACTGTATTATTAATATAATTTGTTATGTGATGCATGAATTGGAAGAACCATCAATGATGGTACATCTGATTTTGTGTTCAGGCAAATATTATTATCTGAAAGCTTCAACTAACATAATTATTCCAACCATGCTAATTGATTTTGAAAGCCTAATGACTAGAAAGCTCGAGGTCGGGGCAAAAATACCATGTTACTGAATGTGTGTTGGTATGTGTCCAAATTCATAACAAATCCAAACACCCAGCCAGCTTTTCGGCAATCTTGGAAAAATTTTACCAACCTCTTAAACCCTTTTGTTGCCTAAGTAGTCTGCACTTCGTAAAATCAGGAAGCAAGCATTTAGGTTGCCCTAGAAATCTTAGATAAGCTTCTCTATGCAATTACATGAACCAAGATAAATGACCTTTTCCTTTCAGCTTCATATTCACGTACAAATATTTTGTATCAACGTCACGAATTTATGGAATTGGGTCTATTTAAAAACATAGAAGTAGATATTACCTTTGCTAAAGTAAACAATAATTTCATTAAATAACACATTGCATTTTTACACAAGGGAATTATCCACCATCGAAAGGATATTACAACATTAGCAGTTCTAAAGACATTATAGGTACATTCTAGCTTTGCAACAAGACCATAGCTTTGATTTCCCTATAGATAAGTATAAATTTTGTGGCATATAATTGCAGTTTCAGCTTAACTTGAAGGGATCATGACAAGAAAACTGAAATTAAGCTTGAAAGGATGCTGATCCATTTTTTTCTAGTTCCCGCTGTCTTGCACGCTCCATCTTTCTTTTACGCCATTCCTCTAAAGCTGTGCAAGTGGCTTGAGACTTAGTAACATCAAGAAGGGCCACAACGGTACATTGATAGGCACGAAAATGAGATGCTAAAGTCACACATTGCTCACTTGTTCTAAAAGGTCCTTATTCCCTTTTCGGGGTCATTAAGCATTTAAAATCTCAAGATTATCAACCTACTAAACCAGTAAATCATGCTCCTGTACAAGGTTCACAGTGAAAAGCAAAATACACCCCATAGACTACATGATATATACAAGTAGTTTGAATATGTATATGTAGAACAGAGAAAGGGGAAAATGATTAAGCAGTAAAAGAGAACGAGCACTCACCTTTTAGGCTGGAGGCATCATTAAGGGAACGGAAATCCTTTAACCTCTTAGAAAGATCAAAAGCAGCAGTCTGCTTTGTATCCTTTGGCTCAACAATCTCCGAATTGGGAAAAGCTGCTTGCTGTATTTCCTTCACCTGAAAAATGAAGATAAATCCCACTTTTATTATGGATGTGCTTAAAAGCTTGATCTACCTCATCTGCATCTTTGGTCAGTGTCCATGCATACATGTATAAGAGAACTAATGTACACATACATACGTGGAGAGAGAGAGAGTGATAGAAATACAGGAAACTTCTGGTTCCCAATAGAACAGCAGAAATGTAAGCAAGCAAAAAAATAATGCTGAGTCTCATGGGGGAGTCCACAACCTTGGATTCTGCCAACAATTAGATTCATATTCAACTTTGAAGGGCGGAGAAGATTTTTATTGTAACTTGTGCTAACCCACAAGAGCCCTGGGGGAAGGGGAGGGGAGATGGGGAGAGGTAAAGGAACAGCAATCCTTATACACAGACATTAAAGTGGTTCTGTGGGAGTTTACTTAATTATATAGCAACAAAAGAGAACACTAAAAGCTAATGGCATACTCTTTTTATCAATTCCATAGGTCGCATGGCAAGGCGTATCTCCTCAGACTCCTTAATATAGCTGAGTTCAGCTGCATTTAGGAAATTGAACATTGTAAATTCAGCTGATTAGCATATGCTCTGTCCACATACTGATAAAATTGCCGGGAAAACTCTCAACAAAATTGCTGAGGGAAATGGGAAGTTATGGTAAAGATAAAACATATTGACAAAAAGTATATGGGCAAACTCTCTCAACAAAATTGCTGAGGGAACAGGAAAGTTCTGATTGAAGTCATTTTAAAGTGCAAATATATTATGAATCAGAGCTCCAGAAAACATAAAACATATTGACTAAAACCTTTCTGGACATAATATTCAAAAAAATTTCAGGATAGCAAAGTGTTCTATGAGCTTTTTGGCATAAAATAATCTCCTATTATTTCAGAACATAACTTTCGTATTTACTTTCACTGCTTTGCCTTGAAATTTATAGCACAGTTGGAGGTATGGGCCAATGGCATACATGGGCAGTCCATCTTAGACAAACGTCCAAAGAATGACGCCACTAAGGTAGGATCTACCTGTTGTTTTTATAGTCTTTTCTAAAGTTTCCAGATCTGTCCAGCATTACACAAACATGTAGCTGCTACTTCTACTGTTGTTATCAATATAATGCTATGTTCAATATGCAACCTAAAACATAATAAAGATTGTCGAGATAACAACAATAACTATGAGATTAAAAGATTAAGATTCAAGTCATCGACATCTTTTTAACGTAGCAACATTACACCAGTGATATAGTAGCCAATTGTGGACAAATTTGTGCCCATTGCGAGATGCACTCTCATAAAACCCAAAAGAATTGTTGTTGGAAAGAAAACTTTCCACAATGTAACTATAGAAAAATAAAGAGAAGTGGGATATTAGAAATCAAGAACTGATCGGCCACACCACATAAATCTAGTTGAAGTCGGTCATCTTTCAAACCCAGAAAAAATAATACCTAAATCACAAATCAGGTTATTAGGACTGGTAATGGAAGCAGAGGACATAACGCAAGCTAAGTGTTCTCTTTCTGAAAGGCAAATACCCTGTATCTAATGGTCAAATTTAAACGATGAGACCATGACATAAAACCAAAAAATGGCTTCATCAAGCAGAGGTACCCAGCAGCTTGGTTACACACAATTCTTTCAACTTTTAGGAGAGAGATAGAGAGAGTTACCCGAACTGTACTTGGATGAGAATTTGCTAGGGGTAGAGGATGATGAGAGAAAGCTATGAAGCAAAAAAATTGCAGCGATCAGGTTCAGGACGGTGATTAGGATCGTAGCGTTCTTGAAGGACAATCTCAACCTCCCCGATGGCTGTACGTCCATTTCCCTGGTCCTATTGCTGTAGGTAAATTTCGTATTTAAAGACTTTTCACCATACAATACTAGGAATTTCAAAATCTAATAGCCAGAAAATCGGCTGTGAAGGTTAGACATGTGTGCGACATGCTAATCGAGTTGCGGGTTACTTAGCTACTTACGCTACTTCACTAAAACTTAGCATTTACAGATTTTAAAACCCGCTTGTGGGTTATCTATTTATTCTCTCCGAGGATATTTCGAGAGTGTCTCTTCCTCGCCTAGTTAATTAAAGTTTCATGTATCTCTCTTTTAATAAAAAAAAAAGTCCTCACAAATGTTTGTTTCGGTCCCACTTGGAAATCTGCCAGTAGATTATTTCCATCTAAATATTTGACATTTAGTGTCGTTCTCTAAAAAGACCGAAAATAGGAAGATGTTGGTTTCTCAGACAACTTTGTCCGTGGGAACCACTGTCATAAAAGCCAATCCCACAGGACACAACACTTCAAGTGTAATTAAATCATTCTGTACGAGTTCCCCTAGAGCCAGCCAAGTTTTTGAATTGATAAAATAATTATTATGACTATTAAAAATTTTCTTCTAGATTTTTTAAATAAATTAAATTAATAAAAAATAGTCTCTAAATTGAGTTACCAGGAAGAGCAAGTTCCAAGTGGATTACATGTGCGGGTTGAAAACAAAATTAGCAAAGTTGCTTAAAACACTTTGAACACAAAGGTTAAGAGAAAATACTTTATTCTGTCCAATGGTGGTCTTATTTGTGGTGAGAGACTTTACTAGTTAACGGTAGTTGCAACTAAGGTATTTGGACTTTTATATCAGTGTGAACTTCTAATTTTGATCCTTTTCAGGTTAATTTGTAATAGTTTATTTTTCATACTAACGGTTAGAACTCTAGAATATTGCACGTAGTCATATCATTGAGAATTTATAAATTGCATTTCATTCACATGTATATCATTAGCATACACATATGAATTATGAATTAGTACACGTTGCAAAGATAATATATACACTTGGAATTGTGTATTATTTACGTCTTGAATTTTGGTATGGTAGATTATAATTAGTAAACTTGGAATTTATTGTTACAATTGAAAAAATGATGAATTAAAATGTATATTTGGTCTAGGAAAAATGTCTAGTAAGATAAATTGACACATGAAAAATTAGGATGGCTAAGCCTATGAATTAGTGACATCTGGCATAGAAAATTAAGTGACAAAAAGCATAGCTAATTAATTGACAATTAGCTGCAATGATTGTGTGACAAATGGACTAAGTGACTAAGTGACATAAGGCATATACATGACAGATGGAGTACATGCCTAAGGACAAATTTTAATCTAAGAAAATGACACCTTGCACCTAGTTGGATTAAGCAAATGTTGGAAAAGTTTCTACTGAGTTCATTTCTCTTCTTTTTTCACTCTTTCCACCGAAACTTGCTCCCATTTCACATCTCTGTATTTTGGCTTAAGTCTTGCTAAATTGCTACACCAAATCCATGCTTTTACCCTTCACAAGATAGTCATAGAACTAGAAAATTGTTGTTCTTGTTGTGGTCTTTTATACTAGCCAAAAACCAACCTATTTTTACCTTGAATTAGTGATGATCTTACATGCATGGGGAGCTAAGTTGGCTTGATATTTGAGCTGGAATTTGAGCTAGACAAGTAAGTAAAAGATTGATCTTTATGAAATGTTTTAATAAGAATATTTGATGATTGAATTGGGATGGATTGTATATGTTATTGATGATGAAGTATGCTGGAAAATGATACATGAGTTGATACTATTATGTTTTGTTCTTGATGTACAAAAACTATGAGTTCTAGGTTGTTTTATGGATGAATTAGATTGAGATTTGAAGTATAAATGAAGGTGGATTCATGGTAAAGATAGGTGTTATTGAAGTGTTCTTGAATATTGAAAAAAGAGCTGTAGGTGCGTTTGTAAAAAGTGACTGTTAATGTCATAAGTGAGCAGAATTTTGTAAGCCTTAGTGTAACCAATAAGGAAGTTAAATTAACCTGAATTTAAATAATCTTAAAGGACATGATATCTGAAAAATTTCAGGTGTAAGTGTCTTCTTTAAGCTTTTAAAATTCGTGAAGTATTGAAGGTAGTAAAGTTACACACATTAGTGATGTTGATGACAAATTATGATATTTTAATTTAGCATTGTGGACATGTCGATCCAGCTGAGAAATTTCACTCTAAATTGGTATATTTGGACTTGATTAAGGCTAGGAATGAGCCTAGATTGTTGCTCGATTAATTGGTTAAGAGCTTGATAAGTTTATGTAGTTAATTGATGTCATAACCTGAAGTGTTAGGCCCCGAACTTTTCTTAGAAGTTAAAACTATTAAATGAGAAATGGTTGGAGACTATTCATGTGCAAAGAAAAGAAGATTTGTTGAATTTGAAATGAAATAGAAAAGATGGTTTAGATACAAGATGGGTTATATGTGAAATGTGGGAAGTTAAAAGTTGGAAAATGTAATGGAAACATGTTTATTGAGTATGCTTCAGTGTTTTAGCCATAACTTTTGCTCTAGTTATCCAAATGAGATGACTCTTGATTTGGATTAAACTAGAGAAATAAGGTTACAAATTGTTTGATAAAATCAAGTTTTAATTCAGTCTTTAAGAATACCAATTTTCGGATGGAAGTTGAGCACAAAATATTGTTTTAATATAAGAACAGTTCGAAAATGTTTGGGGTATAACTATTAGACTATGAAACCAAATTGAATGATTTTTGATGTCATTAGAAAATTGAGACAATGAGGAACATTTTTCTAGAAGGAAGTGCTATCAAATTCTTTCAATTACATGATTAGAAAAAGGTCTTGATTTTGAAAGGAGTTAAGCATGATTTAAATAATTTTGAGGTCTTGCTAGATTAATTATTTTATTTGGAGTTAATTATTGTGTTAATGTTGGTTGG
>JANZXV010000211.1:20764595-20777766 GCA_027576455.1 Erythroxylum roigii | reverse complement strand
TCTTTCTTTCACTTTCTTGATTTTTCAAGAACACAAATTTAGCTTATAATTCAAAATATAAACATGGTACCCACCTCATATCCATGCTTGAAACTTGTCTAAAGCCTCAATTTCTCCAAAGCCTTTCCTTAAATTCCCTTATTTTCCACCCTTTTCGGATTTTCTTGGTTCCTATAGGAAGCTTTCAACTTCTTCCACATTTTTCCTCTTGGATCCTCTTAAAATCGTGCTTGAAAGCTAGAGAAAATCGAAACCCTAATCTCCTTTTTCTTCCAATAATCATAACTCCATAATCCATGGTCCAAAAATTATATACTTTACATCAATGGAAAGATCAAAACACAATCTAAAACTTTCATGACCAACTTAAAAGCATATTCGACCTCTAACTATGTCAACTTTTTAGTCAAAGTTTCTGCCGGCTAATGGTCATCCTATACCACACCAAACTTCTCAATTTTATATCTTCCAATTCTCACATCCACAAATAACATATGATACATCATTGCAAAAGCTAGGAAAATCTTCTATGACTTTCATGTAGACCACTTAACTCAATTCATACCATATCAGTCCAGAATTTGCCTCAAAACACTGCATGACAATTCTACACTTAAGAGCATTTTTCAAAAATAAAACAAAATAACCTTAACTTCGAGATATCATAACTTTCAATTCCGATATCGAAAAATATCATACTTTATGGCGATAGAAAGCTTTCAACAGAAGCTACAATTTTCATGAAGATCATTTTTTCAAAATCTGCCTAAATAAAAAGTCAACTCTCTATTACTATTCATCACCAAAAAAGTCAAACTTTCTTAATTCTCCAAATTCTCACACTTTTACTATTTATTTCTTGCTTTTCAACTTTCATTTCAATCAACTCATTCTTTTTAACTTTCATGACCCATACAAATTTACTCAAATATCAAAGTCATCAAAACCAATCCATTCTTTTCTCATCAATTTTTCTTAATGCACAATAACATCTATCACACAATGCATATACAAAAACACTCATTTAAGTTCATTTAATATTTCTAAATTTCACTTAAAGACCGGGGTCCAACAATGGTGGCATGTTGATTTGGTTATCTTGCTTCAACTATGTTATGATTTCTAAAAAAGTTTTGAAATCTACTGTTTAACCAAATCTTGCATGTTTTCTTTACCGATCTAACAGTAACTAGGCATGAAAGGAATTGAAATACATTTGAATTCATCCATTCCAAGCAAAGAAACAATTTGGAACACAAACGATTGAATGATTTTAACCTTTGTTTGATACATCTTAAAGTTTCGATAAAGATATATTATTATCATTATTAATTTGAATATAATTTCTTGAAAGTTATTAATAATTTAATTTTATTTTTTATTATGACTCATAACAGAAAAATTAGTTCTACAAATCTAATTGGCCTTGATCATATCGTTCTTTTAGCGAATTGAGCTTTTAAGGGACCAAGTTTGATAGATGAAAGTGACTTGAAACACAACCTTGGATAGAAAGGTATTGACATGTCATTTGGAGCAATAAATTTGAATGATGTTAATGATGAGACTCCTCTCAACAATAAGGATTTTGTACTAAATGAAAAATGAGATCATTGTCATTTGAGCAGATATTCCATTGAGTAAAGTTTTCCATTTGTTTCCTTTTCCTTTATTTCACTTGTATTTGATATATATGTTAAATTCTATATACGTAATATAAATATAAAACTTTTAACTGTAAATGTTTTTGTTTTAGGTTCTACTTATACTTTGATATGGATCTATATTATTCTTAAGATATGATGTTTCTATGTAATTATTCTTTACTATTTTATGTAAATTGTAACATTTTAACAACTTTTGTATTATTATTAGTTTTTATATCTATATGATAATTTAATGATCATTTTCTTATAATAATTGTTGTTATTATTTATATGTGAAGTATATGGAAAATAATATTAATAAAAAATAAGTAGTTGTTATTTTAAATTTATATTATTATAATGTTTTAGACAAGTTTGACATAAAATTAAAAATTATATAGTACAATATATTAAGGGACTATTCTTTTAAGTTTATAAATTTAAGGATTATTTTATAATTTTAAAACATTATTCGAAATGATATCCAATATTAATCGTTATCGGTTCCATATTATATTGTAGCCAAATCTAGTGTCGAGTTTGTTGTGATATTTATCAATATTTTAAAAATAGGACCGAAATTAAACCGATAAGTTCAGTTGTTTATTGTTTATCTAGTATCGAGTTTGTTGTGATATTTATCAATATTTTAAAAATAGGACCGAAATTAAACCTGTTGGAACCCCACCCTGGTGAGTCACGTGTTCGACGTCCTACGTGACATCTGAACACGTATCCCACGAGGGAGGAATTTCCCACCAGGTCAAAACTAAAAAACGAACTTAATTCACTTACTCTTGAACGGATCTTGAAAAATACACCCTAATCTCTCTCAATAAAATTGATTTTCTTAGGGCCCAAAATTAAATCTGATTCCTAAGCTAAACTGAAATTTCATGTCTCTGTATTAATTAAAGCTAAAAATCACCTCAATCAGATTTCTCTAGCTCCAGAATTCACCAAAATACGAAAGCATGATCAAAATTTCCATCCAATTGCTTCACTTTGATTTAATCCGTAAATTTCAACTTAATCCCAAAGTCTCTAGAGTTTGCATAAAAAGGTAGAAATTTTTTTTTTTAGGAAACCAACGCTTCAAAAATCGAGTAAATCGGAAGTCAAACGAAAAAGTTACAAGCAAAAGAGTGAGAGGAGGTTGAATTTGGAAAAAGAAAAATCAGAAAATAAAAATAAAACCAAAAATTTGCAAACGGCGTCACCACGCGCCCAAGCGCTCGCCCTCGCGAGGGCGCTTGCGAGTTCGAAATTTTTTTTCCTTTAACCAACTAAAATTTAAATTTAATAACTTTTCACACTGAAATCCAAAATTTTCAAATTTGGTATCGATAAAAAGATAAAAGGAAACTCTACAACTTCCATGAAGGATTTAAAAACTAATTTGGCCTTTAAGGGAGTCAAAAGCTACTTCAAAGTAACTGCCCAAATTAAAATTATCTTACACAAAGACAGAAATTCGAAAAATCATAACTTTCAACACAATGGCCAAAAAATGTCACATTTTACATCAATGGAAAGATAAAAAGACGATTTACAAATTTCATGAAGGATGCAAAAATCAATTTAGCTTCTAAAGAAGGTAAAAACTCTCTCAAAGCTACTACTTATAAACTGACCATACAAACAGTAACTGAAATTTTCCCGACCTCATAACTTCTTACTCCTAACCTCAAAAATGGCATATTATACATCAATGGAAAGAATAAAAGGCAATCTACATCTTTCATGAAGGATCCAAAAATCAATGTAGGCTCTAAGTGAAAAATCTTCCAAAAATACTGCCTGGACAAAACTCTTTCTAACAGTAGCAACATTCTTTCAAACCTTATAACTTCATACAATAGACACATAATACGAGTTTAAACCATTTCAAAGGGTAATAAATACAACATTGGAAAGCAATAAATGACATTTATGACAAGAAATTTAATGTGCTTATTAACTCAATTATTAAAATATCACCCACCTTAATTTCTTTAGCTTTAAACTTGGTCAATTTGTCTTCCCTCTAACTTCTCTTGCCTTTCTTGACCTTCATCAAAACACAAGAATCCAACCTAACATGAGTTGTCAAAAATTGACAATTCTAAGGAACAAAAACATGTAACTACTATACCCATGCTTTTCCTAAGTCGAATCAACCAAAACCCATCAAAAATCAAAGGGTTTTGAAAACAACTTACCTTTGGAAAGCCACCCACGAAATTCACTTCTTGCCCTTAATGGAAGATTAAACCTTCCTCTTCCTTCTTCCTTCTTAAAGAACTCTCAAAATCTCTTTTCTAAAACAAGAAAAGCCAAAACCCTAACCTCTTCCTCTTCCCTTCTCCTTTACTTCCACCGAAAACTCACTCTCCCCTTTTTACTTGAAAAAATTTCGTAAACTTCTTTCTAAAAGACTAAGCCAATTTCGTTTCTTTACTTTCAAACCTAAGGCAAAAACGATGGTGTTTCATTCTTCCTCATTAAAGTAACGAAAATGATTTTTAAAGCCTTCCTTATAAGCTTGAAACCTAAAGAACCTAAGTGATCTACCCAAATTGACCTTACTCATCTTATTTCTTTTCTTTTTTCTAACTTCATACAAAACTCTAATTAACTCGTAATCCTCCATTAAAAATTCCATCAACCTAACACTAAAATCTCAAATTATTCTAATAATTTTTTTTAAAGCAAACTAAACCTCAAAATAAATTTAAACATGCTATCTAATCAGGAAGAGGAATCGGGACCCAACAAAACCGATAAGTTCAGTTGTTTATTGTTTATAGATTTAATTAATATTAAATTGTTATAAAACTAATATACGGTAAAGATTGAATTAAAATTAGATTGAAAAAAAGTATCTTTGTAAGAAGTTAATGTTTAGTTAAATAACGAAATTGTTAAATAAAAACAGACATTTAGCCTTATCAGCCTGACATTGGTATTTTCAATTTCAAGTATAAACAAACTACTATGCGTCCCGAAACAAACCCCACGGCCACGACCGTCTTCGACAAAAATGCTGCGACGGACCATAGCAGCCCACCTAAAACTACGATTATCGATCCGTACGACCCTCCCCTCGCATCCAAACCCTCGCCTGCTTAAACCGCATATGTCTCCCTCCAAAACCCTTAGAGTCTATTTCCGTTGCCCTCCGTCGTCTCCCATACCAATACTAAACTCACTTCTAGAAGCTTCTGGGCCTCTTCTTCTCCATCACACTCTTTCTTCTTCCAGAACCTTGTCCTCCCAGTGCCCCACGGCCATTGACTATCGGTGCATCCCTTTCAACATTTTCTTATTATTTTTATGATAAAATTTATTTTCATTTTTGTAATTGAAACGCTAATTACGATTTATAATATGCATGCAGCTCTGTTTTGCAGGAGAGTGAATTTCACAAATTAGCTGATTCCACTATCCACGTCCTTCAAGAGAAACTCGAGGTTAGTCATATATTCCATGAATTACTGTTTATAACGGTCCTATTGCTGTGGTTTTTTGTTTTATTTTTACTGGACAGGAATATGGTGACAGTGTTCAAATTGAGGGGTATGATGTAGAGTACGGGGTGAGATTTGTTAATTGATTTTTTTTGTTTTTTTACGTTTAACAAATTGTTCTTGTGCAAGCAATGTTGTGTTCTATTGGATTTGTAGAATGAGGTCTTGACTCTCAAACTCGGAGATTCGGGCACCTATGTCTTGAACAAACAAACCCCAAATAGGCAACTTTGGCTGTCGTCTCCGATCAGGTATTGCACTCTTATAAAACAAATATGTCTAATTTTTGTTGCTTAATTTGTCGTTTCCCACCATCAACAAATGCTTGGATTCTTCCCTCTTAATTATCTACTCGAGTTACGAAGTTGTTTTCTACTTTGCAAGTTTTCAGTATATATTTTTCCTCAGATTAGCTGCTCAAATCTAGTGCAATGTCGGTTATGTTCTCAAAGGTCCGCGGTCAGATGTGGCCAAAAGTAGTACAATGGATCATTGCAATATGTAATCTTCATGCTAGCTGTCAGATAAGATAAGCATTTTGGCTAAGAGAAACATCTAGTATTTTATACTCTTGATCTTTATTCATAAATAAATACATCTGTTCTGATAATATTTATTAGGTTTGCATTTCCAAGTTCATCAATTTTGAAATTCTGAAATCAAGAGCAAGATTAGGAGCTCTTTGTCACTGCTATCTATCATCTTCCTATGGTTCACATTCAGGACCAAGAAAAACTAGCCAATGTAATACAATTCTTTACTTGTGTTTGGTTGCCTGCCAGAAGGATTCTCGTTGGAAATTGCTTTAGATGTTCAATAAATATCTAGTTTAACTGCTGCATTAGTTGCTCATGTAAGGAAATAACTGTACTAGTCTCCGTGATTAATGGTCTTTATATAGGTAATAATGAGAACTCTATAGGACTCCAGTATCTCCTTTATTTAGCTCAAGTTATCAGTGCGGGATGGGTAAATTCTTGATTTGTAGCCCATTAGAGGTAGGCTTAGTTGTTTTGAGATTATTGACTTCATTAGACTTTGAGATTTTATTTAGGCTGCTTTCTGTAGTGTATTCAAGAAGTCTAAGCATTCCAATGGTTTGTTTAAGAAGTGCTTTATTGGACATTTATTGTTTCGTCAACTTTTTTGGACACTAAATTATTTTTTCTACCTTACACCGTTTCCATAATGTTTCTTGTAATGAAGTCTTGGTTTATTGTCAAAATGGTTATTGGAGATTAAGAAACTAATTATAGTGCCTCAATTGGAGGACTGTAAGTTGTGAGAAACTAAACTCTTTTTTTTAAGGTGTATTGGGGGATATCACAAGTCTACTTTGTCAGAGAATAATTGCTTGCAAAGTTGTTCGCAGTTTGGTTTTATTTTGTAGACTTGTGATATTTCTTCTATTTCTTTTCCATTGGATGGAAAAAATATTTAGACAGTCTTGCATTTTGGACCTGCAAGAACTGAATCTCAAGAGGACTTTGACTTGGGAAGTTATATGACACAATTCATTGGCGTTTCTTGATTGTAGAAGTTCATTCAACCACAAATCTTTTCTTTCCCGTGGGAAACTAATATTCTCCTGATTGTTTATTCTTTTTTGGGTTCATGGTTTTGTATAGATATCTCTCATTTTCTACTTTCTTATTTCCAATTTATTTTGGTGATACACATTTAGGGAGAGGTAAAAGGAAACGAGGGGGATGGTCAAGCTTCTATGATGCTTAGCATAGGTTGCTTGTATGTTGTGATGAAAATAAGATCATACTCATAGTCTCAATGATTAATGTTGGAGTTTTAGGGTTTCTTTGATTATAACCAAATTTATTTGTCTCCTTTGGTGGTTTTGCTCAAAATTTCACTAGTTCTTCAATTCTAGTACTCTCTTGTCTGGACTTTTCGTTTCAATTTTCTGGGGGAGAAGGAAAGGTTTAAGTGCTGTCTATGCTCTTATTTATTTAGTGCCTAAACGTGTTATTGTTTTAATGCAGTGGTCCATCCAGGTTTGATTGGGATCAGAATGCTGGAACTTGGGTTTACAGGCGGACAAAAGCAAATTTATTTAAAGTTTTAGAAAGTGAATTGGAGAAACTATGTGGTGAACCCATAGAACTCGCTTAATTTTTGCAAATCCCTTAATTATTTATTATAGGATTTGCTTGTGCACTTGTTTTAATACCTTTGTTGTAACCGTATTGAAATAGACTTTTTTGGTTGTGTATTCATTGTTGGCCTGGTATAAAAAGGTAAAAGAAAATAAAATGAGGTCCTCCATTAATGGAATAAGATCTTGTGTTAGTGGTTCTTTGATTAGCTGTTAGGGCATATTTATGTGATGGTTTTGATCACGTAAAGCAATCTTTCCAATTTGCCAATGTTTGGATTCAGCCCAAAGACTTTAATTCTAGGGCAATTAGGAAATTTCCGTCTTTTTTTTTTCAAATGCAAGTACACCAGTGGTGCATACAAAGTAGTTCTTTACAAGTGCAACATCATCAACCTTTTAGAGGAAGGGGTTAATTCACCTGTGTCCGATTTTGTGTACTACTTTGTGCCCTTCTTCGTCCATCTATTCATTAACATTTAACAGATGGATGGATGTGCCACCCTGTGCTCCTAGAGGCATGACAACAACTTATTAACTAGAGTTGAATTTACAGCACATCAAAAGAGACTACAAATAGTGTTTTTACATTATCATATGTGGTGTTGCACACGAGGATGAGAGAAATAGGCGCATTTTGTAATAAGGAAACGAGCTATGAGCTATTCAACAAAGACAAAGGATTTCCATTAGACTTCACATAAATACCTTTTGTGGTAAGCTATCTTTAGACCTTACATGTATTAATAGTTGGAATAGTAGCTAGACATGTATTGTGCATCAATTATGATGCTTGAATAATTTAATAGGTTGCTTTAATGTTGAAATTCTCTTAGTGAGAGTAACTGAATAGTTAACTTCATTTTCAGCCTACATGGCTTAATTCAATTCTATTTTGAACCCAAAAAAAAGAGGCCATTAACCCTTTTAATTTGTGAGTGGTCTTTCTTCTTTTGCTTGTCTAAATAGATAAGTGGAATGACCTATACCTTCCAAACCAAATTATAAGGGTAGGTAACTTAGAACCACCAAATTTGATTAAGGGGGCAATAAAATTGTAGTATTGAATTCAATATTGGAACCCTAGATCCTAGTTGGGCGTTACAATTGTTCTCTTTGCCCCTTAGGATAATATGAGGTGTTTGCATTCAAAATTTCATAAACTATCTTACTTGACCTCTAGTTTGGGTCTGGTGGACCTCAGATGCGTTGGCTCTTTATACTCTTGTAATAATTGTCAAAGTGGAGACAGAGTCATTCAGAGGAAACTAAATTGTTTTATCAATGGCTCTTGGCTTGATAGCTTTCCTAACATTCATGCTTCTTTTGGTAACTTTCTATTATTTGATCACCAATTTGTAGTGATTGAATTCGACAAGTTAGTAGTTAAGAGGAAGTTCTCATTCAAATTTGTCAACTCCTTTCTCCACCACCCTCAGTTAAGGCAAATAGTTGCTAAAGGAGTGAACATTGAATGTACTAGTTGTCAAGCTTATCAATGTGTTCAAAAACTAAAGGTAAGCAAGCATGAATGCACACATTTGTTGAGAGACAATGTTGATCCTTTGTTTCTAGACAAAAAAGTTGCATTTGATGCCCTCGATAAGGCTCAGGAAGTCGTTGCTAAGTATCCTATATATCCTATAAAGCTCGTGAGGTAATTAAATTAAGGAGATATTATACTATACTAGAGATATATAATTTTCTGCTAAGACAAAAGTTTAAAATCTTATATTTAAGGGGATAGGAACTAGAAATATTTCCATAACGTGATCCAAGGCAAAAGAAGGTGAGAATTGTCGCACTCAAAGATTCTAATGGGCATATAGTGAATGAACAATAATATAAATTTAAGGATCTAGCTTTGGAACATTTTAGGATTGTTTGAGGGGTAAGTAGAAGTATCTCAAGACTTACCGGGGAAATTATAAACACTTTTAGAGATTCCTTAATCCCTCATCACCTTGTACTGACTAAGGAAGTTACCTAAGAGGAAAACAAGTCAATTTTATTCTCTTTTCATCCAGATAAAGTTCTTGGCCCTGATGACTTCAATACAAGGTTTTTTTAAGCTACCTAGGACTAAACTAGCTCCATGGTGGTTAATACTAAATGCCCGATGGTGGTTCATATATATCTGTAAACAGATTGAAGATGACTTCTCTTGATATTATAAATCCCTGTTAAGGTGCATATTGAGTGGGAGAAGTATTAGGTAATATTATCTTTGCATAAGAGCTATTCAGAGGGTAAAACTCCAATAAATATATTAACAGTTATGCTTTACAAATTGATTTTACTATGTTTCTTTTTATTATGTTAATTGGATTTTTATTTTGACTTCTTTGTAAGCTCTTTGTTATCCTAGCAGGTTTATAGGCTAGATCCAATCATGCATTTCCTCAGTCTCTTTATTTTTCATAGCTAATGTGGAGCCCTCAAATCTTTTCAAGGCATCTCAAATTCTAAGACTAAGAGATACCTTCTCCTTATTTATTTGCAGTCATAATGAAGATCCTTTCCAGGATCAATGCATTAAACATTGTGAAAACTCCTAGTTTTAAATATCATCACAAATATTGCAAATTGAAAATTTCTCAACTTTATTTTGATGATGATTTGTTAATGCTTTGTGGAGCTCATGTTGACTTAATCATAGCTATAAGCTCAAGATAAAGTGATCAGGTACTTTGCTCAAGTAACTGTACTAGAACTCCAAGTGTTAAATGGAGTACTATATGCCTTCCAAAACAATATGGAGGCCTTGGCCTAGATTTTATCAACAAAATGTCTAATTACTCATGGGAAAGAGATTGTGGATAAGTTATACAGAGAGAGAGTTTGTGGATGAAGTGGACTCTTACTTATCACTTACGAGATGAAAGCATATGAACTGTGAGGCTCAAATCAACTTAGTTTGCACCTCTTAATAGATCTTGCGTACAAGATTCTTATTGTTACCGCACATGAAATGAAAAATAGTTAATGGTGATGAAATGATTTCTGATTTGATCATTATTATACACTAGGTCCATTGTAGCAGCTTAAGGACTTACCCTCTCTCAAATCCATTGTTCATGTCAACATTAAGGCTAGGATCGATGATTTTATTGAATGGTAACTAACACTGACTATTTCATTATTAGAGGTTATTTCATGATATAATCCAACACATCCCAAGGGCCACCTTGATCGAACTATTCTTAACTGTTTACACTAGATTTAGGATAAAATTATAAGATTCTCAATAGCTTCCTGTAAGAACTGCTGCTGTATAACCCTATATGTAATTATTACTTTGGACTTGTATGGGCACTAATATTGCTTCCCCACACTCCTTACTGCTCTTGCTAGCTAATTCTTAAAGGATAGGTACCAAGTGTTAAGTCAAGATGACTTTACGGTCAATAATTTTGATGAAGACCAAATAATAATAAAAGAGGAAAGTAAGATAGAAAGCAAAACGAGACGGAAGCAGAAAGCAAAATGAGACGGAAGCAGAAAACAAAATGAGACGAAAGCAGAAAGCAAAATGAGACGGAAGCAGAAAAGAAAGTGAAGCAGAAGCGCAAATCAAAAATGGGACGGAAGCAAACCAAAAGCGAGACGGAAGCGCAAACCAAAAGTAAGACGATAAGATGAGACGGAAGACCCGATACCACATCAGATGACTAATCAGCTTGAGTTAGTTACAGAACTCAACTAAATAACTGATTCTTCAAAGATCAAGAAACAAGAAAAAAGAAGCAATTATCAAGAAGCGGTTGAAGATGAAGGCTATAAATACGAGTCGGAGTCGAAGACTGAAAAGTTAGAGATTTTCGAAAGAGTTAGTGAGATTCAAAAAGCTAGAAATTTCATTGTGCTAAACGTAGAGCTATTCTTATTTGTAACAAAGCTCCAAAAATCTTTCAGCTGAAAGAAGAAAAGCAGATAGCCTGCAGAGGCTAAGTGTGAAAGAATACTTATTGTAAGAGACCTGAAGAGGCTCAGAGTCAAAGAATACTTGTAACTTTGTGAAGTATAATGAAATCTCAAAAAGATCTCTGAGGACTGGACGTAGCCCACAGTTTGGGGTGAATCAGTAAAAATCTGCCGTGTCGACTCTCTCTCAACTCTCAACTACTACTCTTATTATTTCATTCAAGCATTTAGAAAATAAGTTGCAATCCTTCATACTATTGTATTTCAATAGTTTGAGAAAAAGCAAGTTCTAAAGAAATTCTTAAAAAAGGGATCATCGAAAAAGAACACACAATTCAACCCCCACTTCTTGTGCTTTTGTATATCAAGTATTAAGTCTATATTAACGTGTGATTTACTTCAGCATGCATCATAGATCCATAAAACTCATAATCGGCTACTATAGCTTGAGAATGACCCACTAAATTAACTTGCTTGGCCTTCACATTATTCTCCAAAATATTAAGTCTTTTCTCCACTCGATTTCCTAAAGTAGAAATTTTAGCAACAATAACTTGGGAAGAGGCCAAAGAGATATTGTATACCCTCCTTGTGTCTTCGGATTAAGGGTCATTGGTAGCCATCTTTTGAAGTAGATTCCATGCAACATTGGGACTCAATTCTCTAAGTGAACCATTTGTTGCGGCATGAATTGAGGGCTTAGGATATGGAAGGAGCCCTTCATAGAAAGAGTTCACCAGATCATTCTTTGAAATATTGTGGTGTGGACAATGGGCTAGAAGTGTGATGAACCTTGTCTAATATTCATGCATGGATTCATTATCTCGTTGCACAAAACTAGTTATCTCCTTCTTGAGCCTTAAAGTTTTAGAGGAAGGAAAATATTCATCTGAGAATGCTCCTTTCAACTGATCCCAGGTCAATGTGGTGAAATGTTGAGGAAGTGGAATGCTCTCCTCAATACATCTTCAAGATTTGTCGTAGGTGGTTTCATGGAAGAACACACCATGTGCATAGTCTTCAAATGCCTATGTGGATCATCACCTGCAAAGCCATGGAATCTAGGTAAGGAAGAAATTAATGCTCCTTTAATTTCGAAGTTCACATCATCAGTATAAAAGCCATAAGGATCATAATCAACATTGGAATTATTAATCTCCCTCATGCTTCTATTATTCTCACCATTATTCCTTATGTTGTTCTCACCATGTTCGTTGTTCCTATTAGGCCCAAGAGGTCTATTATTACCATTATCACCATCCATGGTATCTTGCTCAAATTCAAAATCACTAGCCGACAAGTGTTCACTAGAAGTAGCTCTCTCACTAGGTTCTTGTTCACTAGATAATAAATTTGACTCTTGTGAAATTTGTTCTTCCCCAATAAGAAATTGACTTGCCTTCTCTATTCTCCTCTCTCTTCTAATCTTTTTCACTAATCTCTCAAGTTCAAGATTTAAAGGATCTAAAGGTAAAGCCCTATCACTTTTAGGCATAAACAGTAACAAAAAAGAATAAGGCACAAAACTAACTCACACAACAAGATTCGTAAAAATAAAAAAAATAAAAAATAAAAAATAAATGGAAGAATCTAATAAGTGCAAGTGTATGTGTGTATGAAAAAGTATGAGAACCTGTAATATGCACAAGTAATCAAAGAATGTCAAAAATTGTACCAATATGCACAAAAAAGCAACCAAAAACTTTTATCTAGCCAAGAAAAAGAAAAGAAAAAAAATGCAAATATGAGGCTCAACATAAAAATCCAGTCAAAAGTTACTTGACACTTAAGAACCAATTTTTTGGTTCCCTGGCAACGACGCCACTTGAAATAACCTTTTTTTTTTATTGTCGCCTTGGGGTTACTTCAAAATTTTAACCAAGGATTGCATATAGCGCAACCTCGGGTCGTTCTCTTTGAGGAACCAAAAGATGAAATTAATTTCCTAAGTAACTAAATGCAATGCAACCTAGACTGTAAAA
>JANZXV010000211.1:20662812-20683205 GCA_027576455.1 Erythroxylum roigii | reverse complement strand
TGCAATGTACTGATCCCAAGCTCCTCTAAACTCCAATACACAAGCTCTGAGCATATCCTCAACAGTTTTAATTGTCCGCTCACTCTGCCCATCTGTTTGAGGATGAAATGCTGTACTGAAGTTCAGCCTAGTGCCCATAGCAGACTGTAAACTTCTCCAAAACCTCGATGTAAATCTGGGATCCCTATCCGATACTATCGAGATTGGAACACCATGCAATCGAACCACCTCATTAATATACTTCTGGGCCAACTGATCAAGTGAGTTATTCTCTCTCACTGGCAAGAAATGGGCCGATTTAGTCAACCGGTCCACTATGACCCAGATCGCATCATGCTGCCTCAGAGTCTTAGGCAATCCCATAATAAAATCTATAGTGATCCGTTCCCATTTCCACTCCGGAATGGGCAACGAATGCAACTTCCCTACTGGAGCCTGGTGTTCCGCTTTTACCTATTGACATGTTAAACACTTAGACACATATTCTGCCACTTGCTTCTTCATTCTAGGCCACCAGAAATGCTGCTTCAACGTGTTATACATCTTGGTAGAACCAGGATGCGTAGCATAGGCGGCCACATGAGCTTCCTCAAGTATCTCTTTCCTCAAATCATCTACATTAGGCACACACAGTCTTTGCTTCAACCACAATGTCTCATCCCTTAATTCAAACTCAGAATCCGGATTTGCCTTCACTTTCTCAATAAGCTTTACCATATCAGGATCCTTATTCTGGACTTTCCTAATTCTTTCATGTAACATTGGTCTCAATTTCAAAGTAGCAATCAAAGTCCTGTCTTGCTCCAAATTCAATTCTACATTCAAAGCTCTCAAAGAAATCAAATGAGGTAACCTCGATAACTGAATTTGAGCCATACTGATATTAGACTTTCTGCTCAAAGTGTCTGCCACCACATTAGCCTTCCCTGGGTGGTACTCAATAGTGCAGTCATAATGCTTCAATAACTCGATCCATCTCCTCTGACTCAGCAAATACCTCAAACTCTTATGATCAGTGAAAATCTGAAAAGTCTCCCCATATAAATAATGTCGCCAAATCTTTAGAGCAAAGACCACTGCAGCTAGCTCTAAATCATGAACTGGATAGTTAATCTCGTGAGGCCTTAATTGCCTCGATGCATAGGCAATCACCTTACCATGCTGCATCAATACACATCCCAAACCTTGATGCGAAGCATCACTGTACACCACATATCCTCCGATCCCAGATGGAATAATCAACACCGGTGCAGTAGTTAACCGATGTTTCAGCTTCTCAAAGCTCTTCTAACACTTCTCATTCCATTTAAACGCTACATTCTTCCTCAGAAGTTTTGTCAGAGGGGCCGAGATCAGAGAAAACCCCTCGACAAACCTCCGGTAGTAACCAGCCAATCCTAGGAAGCTTCGGATTTCTGACACATTCCTCGGAGCTTCTCAATTCATCACTGCCTCTATCTTCTTTGGATCTACTTGTATGCCATCTCCAGTCACTATATGACCTAGAAACACTACCTGATCCAGCCAAAATTCATACTCACTGAACTTGGCATGCAATTGCTTCTCTCTCATGATCTGTAAGATAACTCTTAGATGCTCAGCATGCTCCTTCCTATTCTTCGAATACACCAAGATGTCATCGATAAACACAATCACAAATCGATCCAGATAGGGCTGAAACACCTTATTCATCAAAGCCATAAATGTTGTCGGGGCATTAGTTAGCCCAAACGGCATCACTAAGAACTCAAAGTGTCCATACCTACTCCTGAATGCACTCTTAGGTACATCAGCCTCTGCTATCTTCAATTGATAGTATCCCAACCTCAAGTCCAGCTTAGAAAACACCTGAGCTCCCTGTAGCTGATCAAGCAAATCGTCAATTCTAGGAAATGGATACTTATTCTTCACTGACACCCGATTCAGTTGCCTATAATCAATACATAACCTCAAAGTCCCATCTTTCTTCTTCACAAAGAGTACTGGAGCTCCCCAAGGTGACACACTAGGCCTTATAAAGCCCTTCTCTAGCAACTCCTGAAGCTGGGTTTTCAACTCCTTCAGTTCCTTAGGTGCCATCCTATATGGAGGAATGGATATAGGCGCAGCACCTGGAACTAGATCTATTGTGAACTCTGTTTCCCGATCTGGTGGTAAACCAGGCAACTCTTTGGAAAACACATCCAGAAACTCCCTAGCCACTGGGATGTCTAGGACACTCTGCTCAGCTCTCGAATCAATGATGTGGGCTAGATAAGCCTCACATCCTCCCTACATTAACCTCAATGCACTCAAGAAGGATATCATCCTAGCTGACACTGCTTGACTAACTCCTCTAAATACTGCCCTCGGCTGACCAGGAGATTCCAGGACTACCTCCTTGGTATGGCAATTCATGATAGCCCTATGAGCAGTAAGCCAATCCATGCCTAGAATCACATCTATTTCCCTCAACTGTAACATTATCAAGTCTGCCTCCAACTCAGCTTGATCAATCCTAATCAAACATCCTTTACAAACTTCTCTTATAACTGTAGTACTGCCTAATGGCGTACTCACCTCTAAGCCATATTGTGGGGACTCCCTATCACAATGCAGTCTAAATGCCAAATGCGGTGCGATAAAGGAGTGTGTGAATCCTGGATCTAGCAGTGCAAAAGCTTCAAAATCATAAATGAGAAGTGTACCTGCTACCACATCCGGGGAATCTTGGGCCTCCTGCCTCGTCATGGTATAGACCCGGGCCTGGGACTGCGGTCGGCTGCCCTGCTCCTCAGTCCTCATGGAAGAACTCCTAGCTCTTCCTCTGAATCTACCCCGGCCTCTCTATCCAGGTCCACCCCCTCTACTCTGCTGAACTGTCGTATTACTTCCTGTTCAACCACTGACAGCATAATGTGCTCCCAAAGTAGCTGGGCAATCTATGATTTGGTGGTCCATGGAGCCGCATTTGAGGAAAGCTCCAATCAATCTCCAGCACTTTCCACTACCAGCCTGTGAAAACCTGCCCCTCTGTCCAAACCCTGACTTCCGGGATCCACCTGATGCCCTAAAAGGTCTGGTTTGGCGCTTACTGTAGCCTCTGCCAGAACTACCCTGACTTTCACTTGGCCTCTTTCCTCTAGACCCTTGCCCAGCCTCAGTTCGCTTTGCCCTTAACAACTGTTCAACTCTGACAGCAGCAGCTCTCAACTCAATAAATGTTCCCATATCCGACCTTGCCAACCTAGTTCTGATTTCCATACTCAGCCCATTCTCAAACCGCATACATTTTTCTGCTTTTGAAGGAATTAGGGCGGTGGCATAACCCATCAATTCATTAAAGCGCACTTCATAATCAGCCACTGACAGCCTACCTTGCTTCAACTCTAAAAACTTCTGGATCTTCATGTCCAAGTAGATCTTGGGCATGTAATTGTCTCTGAAGGCCCTCAAAAAGTCCTCCCACTTCAGCTGGCAAGGCCTGGTGGTACTGCCTGGAATAGTTTTCCACCATTTATTTGCTGGGCCTTGCAACAAAGACACTGTATAGTCGAACCTCTTACTAGGCTCGGAGTCCATCGGATCAAAGACCCTTTCGGTCCTCTTTAACCACTCCTCTGCCTCAGCAGGGTCTGTGCTACCATAGAAGTCCACAGCTCCCTGCTTCGATAGCCTATCATACGTCATCTCCCTTCTTTCGGGAACTCTAGGAGGCATCTCTTTTGATTGAGGCACCGAGGACTCCCTACTGGCTCCTACCGATCCTTGGTCAACTGGTTGATCAATTTGATCACCTAGAGCATATGACCTATAATAAACAATAACTTCAATCATTGTCCGCATTACTCAACATAATTCATGCCTAAACATTCTATATGTCCCAACAGATGCCAACCATGCTCTGATACCACCTAAATGTAGCGCCCCCTTACCGCAGAGTACGCATCGGGACGCCAGGAGGCCATTCCGGTACATATCCTACGATAAAGGCGAGCTACAATCGATCACTACAGACACTCTACTTGGCACCACATCATTATTTTCTTACAAAGCAACAACATAAAATTCACAATATTTTGAAACCAACTGTTTCCTCATTTCATTACTCAAAATCAACAATTCACAGTATGACTTTTAATCCTTGCTACATGTATATTTACAAAGTCTAATATACAAGCACTACAAAACTGAGGAAACTATGAATACAAGCTAACTATGTCATCCAAAAGCATTTCAGCTGACCGACCTTTGCGCCATGGCTTCACTTCAATCACACTCTACGCGGTAGTGGAGCCACTTAACAACTAACGTCGACTATCGATCCTAAAAAGACAACGATGCAATTTTGATGAGTTTTACGAACTCAGCGAGATAACCATCATCAATGGTTCGCTCAATCAAGCACACCTCAATTCACACAACATTTTTTTTTCCAATTTAGCACTGTACACAAATATCACACTTTCTTGTACATAAGTGATTTTGCATCTCAATCAATCAACCACAGAATCACATTACATAAATGTTGCATTTCCACTAAGCATAAGCAAATTGTTCACTATAATTTATCTAATCAAAATGCACATGAAATGCTTATGAGACCCGTTCCAATTTTTACGTTGTTATGACCGAGTGCTTAAACTATCCTGTATCCATTGGATACCGGGCTCATTAATCGTTGAGCCAATGGCTCTGAATCACATCGAGCTCGAGGCTCGTTTTCACTCATTGAGCTTTACGCTCTAGCGGTGGCTACTCAAGTTTAACTGCCATTATCTGATTATGCATTCATGAATGGAATGCATGTAACACAATTTATCACATTATAAAACACATAGGTCTCATATTCACATTCAAGCAGCACTTCAATAACACAAATCCCAGTACATAATCATCGGACCTCCTGTCTGAAATCCATAATCAAACACATTCATTCATTCAGAACATAAGTATAAACACACGATAAGTAAGAGGAACCGTCTAGGTTACTCACCAACTGCTCCTAAAGCTAGCGCCTGGAAGTTCCGGCAATGTCTGTGGGTTGACGTTCCAGTTGCTCCTCTATAACCAAATAACATACATATATATCATAATTTGCGCAAGTATCGATGTTTAATAATGCACATGAATGGAAGGAAAGATGTACAATACATGCATGACAATTCCGGGTTATCATTCCATCACTTTCACTACAAACCTCAAATTGATTTCAATTTTGGACCATTGGAAGGAAGACCTCGAGACCTATAACTTCCATGAAGACCACGAAAAGCGATTTAGCCTCTAAAATGGTCAAAATTTCAATTCACTAAAGTTGACCCGAGGATGTCCGTTAAACGGACTTGTATGTCCGTTAAACGGACATCAGGTGGCCAAACTGTCCAAATTCGTCCGAAAAGGTCCATTAAACGGACATGAAACCACCAAAGTGTCCTACTTCTCCCAAGAAGGTCCGTTAAGCGGACCTGCATGTCCGTTTGACGGACATGAGTCTTTCAAGGTCCGTTAAGCGGATTTCCGTGTCCGTTTAACAGACACACGCCAAATCAACCTTCTCCAAAGATTTTTCCAAGTTTCCAACACTTATTCTATCTTCAAATACACCCATAATCTTCCTAATTCACTTCTTTTAACATCAAACCACTAAAAAAATTTAATCTAATTCCATTAACTTTCAATTCTCAACTTCATCTTATCCTTCACAATTTTCCATTCTCTTTTCATAACATACCTTAGTTCTAAATACTAAACACTCCATGCTCAAGGATCATTCATGCAAATGGAGGAATACATATGTAGACACCTAAAGTTTTGCTCAAAACATCCATACCCAATTCATATCTCCTCTTTAATCACAAACACTTTATTCACAACAACTTCAACACTCAATTTTCTAACTTCATACCAACACTTGGGACTCTTCAAGCCAAAATTCACAATCAATATCTTCATAAGAAAAATAGCCAAGTACCTCTAGTTTCATTCAAACCAAACCTCAACTCAATTGACCAACTATAGAAGCAATTATGATCATAAAATTGGAGCACACTCAAAGATCAAACTATTGCAAAATTCTAGATTTTTCTTCAATCATCTAAGCTACCTTATGCCTAAATCAACACTTCCATTCCTTTTCCCATCAATCGCTACTCAATTCAAGTCAAGCAACCATTTACAAACAATTCATGAGTCATAATTTAACACAATCAAAAACAGGGCATACCTATATGCATACTCATCCAATCCCTTCTTCAATACATCAATCACAATTCTAACTCTCTCTATACATTTCCATGAATTAGGCTCAACATACACATTCAAAACACAACATGAACCACTATTAGCATCAAGTTAAAACACATACACAAACTTTTCAAGCCCAATTTCCCATAAATTCCACTTGTCAAAAATTCCTATAACCATATGGCCAAAATTCAATTCGATAGACAATAAATTCTAATACCGGTTATCAGTTGGTCTGTCATTCAACATTTTTCCTAGTCCGGGATTTACCCCAAAAAATTACAAAAAAATTTCCTAAAATTCTCCAAAATTACAAAATCATTAATTCCACTCTCCAAATAAATTTTTACGATCAACAACCCACAATTCTCAAAACATTCACAAATAAGACCAATTATACCGGGAAAGTCAATGAATGCATGTACAATTATTTTCATATGCAATAAATTCATTTTTCACATCATAAATATATCACATAGTGGATGAACAAGCAATTGCATTTCTAACCTCTCACTGAACACCCAAATTTACTATTTTTACCTTTTCCGCAGGAACTGGGATGCTACATCAACCATTTAAGATTATGTGTGATGCAAGCAATTTTGCTATGGGTGCCGTCCTTGATAAAAAATGTTGCAAGATGACTAATGCTATTTAATACGCTTCCTAAACACCCAGTCCAGCATGCAAGTATTCCACCACTGAAAATGAATTTTTAGCTATTGTGTTTTCTTTGGATAAATTTAGACCTTACTTGCTTGGTTTAAAGATATTGTATATTATGATCATGCAGTATTAATGTACTTTTGTCGAAGAAAGAAGCGAAGCCAAGGCTTATCAAATGGACTCTCCTTCTCTAAGAGTTCGATTTGGAGATGAAAGACAAGAAAGGTGTAGAGAACTCAGTCGCGGATCACTTAAGTCTAGTTATGAAGGATGAGGATTCAGTACCATTACAAGAATTGTTTCCGAATGAGCCCTTACTAACACTTTAAGGAAAGGTTCCCTGGTATGCTGATATTATGAACTATCTAATGAACCATAAGATACCTAATGATTTGAGTAAGGCTAAACAGAACAGGATAAAGAGTGAGTCAAAATATTATATTAGGGATGATCCTTAATTATGGAAGTGTTGTTCTGACCAAGTGATTAGTAAATATTTGCTTGAATATGAATATGAATCAGTTTTGAAAAATTTTCATTCGTATCCTTGTGGTGGTCATTATAGGCCTAATAAAACTGCTAGGAAAATTCTTGAATGATAATTTTATTGGCCAAATATTTAAGACTCCTATATGTTCTGTCACGACCCAGTACCATATCGGGCACATGACAACTGTCACATAACCGAGCTAAAGACACTTACGGTACCCTTAATCTGACTATGCAAGGCTAACTACATACCTTTTTCAAAACATTTGGGCAACACAACAACTGTATTTTAAAAATCCTAAAACTCAATCAAGACACCTGCAAATCAGTTTTAAACGCATTTCTATATTCACATTAAAATTCTACCATAACTTCTAGACTTTTAAGTGCACTCAAAAGCAATCTCAGTGATAGTACCAAAGGTTCATACATAAGGTCTTTTACAAACAACAAGACAGTCAAGAGTTAATTTATAAAATCATAAACATATCAGCATAACCAACCTAATACAAATAGTTCATAAGCCACTAAGATGGCATACTGTTTATAGAGAAAAACATTTCATATTTTCAATTGTTGAAGATGTGATAGTCTAAGAATAACTTTATATTAGATATAAAAAAAGTAACAACTTAAATGTTTTGAATAATATTTGTATAAATAAATATAGATGATGCTTGCCTATTCCAATGTAAGTGCATAAATAATATAATAAAGGTGTTTAGAATTTGAGATATTGGATACTCGTGAAGTATTAAATATATTCATTATTCCATGTATACTTAATATTTGAGTTCAAAGTCATTCAAATTTTACTTTTATTTTAGCAAGAACACAAGCAAGTCTTAATTAAGGTATTGTTTACTTTGAACAATATTATTATGAGTTAGAAATTTTTCACTATAACATAAATTTTTAATCAAGTCATAATATCTTTTTCATCTAGAAGAAATGATTATATGGTTGAATCATTCCTTTAATGAAGTTAGTAAAATTCCTTTCATTGTTTAATCATTAATATACTATAGAATATTAGAGTCATTAGGCAAGCAAAAGGAACTAAATTCTCATAAAGGATATAAATATGTATTTAGGCAATTCATCTTAATTAGGATAATAATTAAGATGAAAGTTGTAATGTTTAGGTAAGTGCTCCCTAAAGAGAATCTTATTATAAAATTTTCTCACTAAACGATTATGCCAACATTATCATGATCGACTATAGATATATGGTATAAGATATTCTAGTGATTGGCTTGGCACAAATGGGAGATTGTTGGTTTATACCTTACATTCAATTTGATATGTGCTTAATTGGTTATGAATTCATTCCATAACACTTAGTGTTTGATGATACGAAATTCCTAAGACATTCACTTTAGTTCATATTTGGTTTTAGGCACAATTCACAAGTGAAATAGCTAAAGTGAATCAAAAGTACTATATTTGAGCCGTCTTCTTGAGAATCACACTCACTTGTCTTCATAGAGCAAGAAGAAGAATGATTAGAGCAAGAGGAGACAAGAAAATGCATAAAGGTGAAGAGTATACGTTGCAAAAAATCATGGGAAGGCATAACATCACAGCTCATGACCATGACATAAAAGTCATGGGTGTGAGCATGTTAGTCGTGCCCATTACTTATTTGTCATGGGTGTGACACTTTATCCACGCCCATGACTGATTTGGCATGGGAATGACACCATCATGCATGCCCATGAACAACACATGCACACCCTTGAAATGTGGCCAGCTCACTCGAAAACCTAGTTTTGAGTGTAATTACATCCTTTTGATGACATAAATGTTATAAAAGGTTGGAGAAAACAATTTAGGGGTTTTAGGAGGAGAAAAGGGGTAGAACTCTCATCCCTTGGAGACCAATAGAGATCTATGCTTTCTCGACTTAGTTTAGAGGTGATATTGACATTGAAGAACCTAGTTAAACATTTCTTTCTTTTTTCTTCTTTCACTCTTTAGGGATTAATTATGTTATCATATACTTATGGATTTGGGGTTTTCATGTATGAATTATCTTTCTTCTCACTATCATTAACAATGTATGAATACATTGTTAGAATCTTGAACACAATTCGTAATTGTTGTGTTTAAATATTGCTAGAACTTTTAATATAATCTATAATTATTATATTGAGATTCATATATAGCAATCCATTGTTATGTTTTTTATTAGGGATGCAATCCATTGTTATGTTCTTTGATTGGTTTCGAATTATTAGGGATATTATAGTCCAGGTTAAATGACCCCAGCTTGTGTGTTTGTTGCCTTGATTAATATGTTTTCCTAATTCATAATCCGACTGTCTAATTAAATCTAGAGTTCGTATCCTAGGTTGTTCGATAGCTAGGTTTAGTTAACGAGTGTCTCTTAATTAAACACGACCTAAGGGAAACCAGGTTTAACAGACCTTGATGTTAACCTAAGATTAATAGTTGCTAGGAGAGGTATAAGGATGACAATTCAATGAAGTTTGCTAGATTATGTGGAGGTCAAGATTGAACCAATAACCGAGTCCTTAACGCATTCATCACTTTTCATCATTTTTAATGTTTTATTTAATTTTCTTTCATTAGTTTAGTTTCATTTTATTTTATTTTAACCCAAACCAGAAATGCCCTCCCCTTAACCTAAACACCTAGACTCAGCACTATTATAGTTATAGGTCTAGTTATTTTGAGTAATGTTATGATGTGCTACGTTAATTTTGATGCCTTTGCCAGGGAGTACAGTGTTTTAGTTTTTATTCTTGATTTTAATTGGTGTTTTGTATATATTTGTTTATAACTAGTTTCTTTTCAGTTATTTCTTAATCTTTTCACTTTTTCTTTAGTATTTGTGAAAAAAATTTATGGAAGGAGTAACTTTTTCTATAACTCATATTCATAATTTTATCACCAAGTTTTAACTGATTATATGAACTTTAGTTAAGAATGGGTTAATCAGCAGAATTACTTCCTTGATAGTTTGCAAGACACAATAATTCCCACATATACCAAAAGCTTCTTCTTCTAGTTTAGGTATATCTTTGGATGAATTTTTCAAAGTTTTTACTACTAACAATCTTCAATTTCAACAGGGTATGCAACAACTTCAACAAGGTTTACAACAGTTTCAGCAGAATACTCTACAAATTTTGTAGGAGGAAAAGTAATTTTGCTCTAGTTTCCAAAATTTGGAGAGCGAACAAAACTCAGGTACATCTCTGGAAGAATTGATTAATATTATGAATGCTAATACTTTGCAATTCCAGCAGGGTGTATAGCAGCAGTTCTAGTAGGAAATGATACAATTCCACCAAGATACAATGTCTAGAATCTAGAACTTAGCAAGCCAAATGGGTCAGATGATGGAAACTATTGGCCGCTTAGCATTAAAAAGTAAAGAGGAGTAGCCATATCAACACGTGGTGTGCCCAATGCATGTTAGTGGAGAAACCTTATATAGTGAGAAGGAGCTTGAGAATCTTAATTGAACTACTCAATGAATTGCTTGTGTCGAAGAAGTGAAGAAGGATCTTGAAGCATAAAAGGAAATATCATTTAGTTAAGAGGTAAATGTTGAGTCCCTTATTGTTTTTAATATTCATCCATCTTATTTATATAGCATATTGGAGGCTAGGAATCAGTAGAGACTAGAAATCTGAAGATAGGGAAGATGCTGAAGGTGGATAATCATCAACTTAGGCCCTAACCGAAAGAACCCTAAGTGGAGGAAGTGCATGTGACACCTAAAGATCATAATTTTCTCATATGAGGAAAGTATGTAGACAAGCCAGTGACACTAAGCAAAGGTGCTTCTTAGGATGCAACCCAAGGGAAGTTAATTTCTTTTCCTTTATATTTTTTCATTTCTTTCTTATATGCATATATGTTTTTAAGTTTGTTTGTTCATACTTGTTTATAAGTTTTCAGAAAAAAGAGAGAGAGAATCAAATAAACAAATAAATTTTTTCTCTTTTTATATTGCTTTTAGGATTATATAGTTATGATTAGAGTGTGAATTGACTAGAAGAATCCATGGCAACGTTAGCATATACTTCTACTCTTGTGATTGATCAATGTGCATTATCTTTAGAAAAGTAGTGACTAGTGGTAAACACAAGTCAGTGAGGTTTTGAGCCTGTATAGACAAACACATTCATATCAGTCTCATTTTCTTTTGTTTATGTGTGACCTTAATTATCTGTACTCATTGACTTTGTTTTGATTTTCTATTCAAAACCACATTTTTGTCACACACATTAACTTGGAAATGATATCGGCATTCTTTTTTTTAATAAACTACATTAGCCAAATAGCCTACCCCTTAATTTGAATTTTCCTTTTGTTAAGCCCTCTTGAGCTTTATTAGCCTTTCATTTTGTGATTACCATATTACATGCTTTAAACCTAACCAAATGTCCTACCTAAGCCTTAAAGCTAGTAGAGCATTTGTTGATTATTAATGATTGTGGATGTACAAGAGTATAAGTGTAGGGGGTTTGCGTATGTGTGAGGCAGTTATAATTGTTGGGAAGTTATTTTATGTCTTAACAATGAAATTTCCATGTTGATGTAGCTTCTTTCAATTTTCAAATGAAAAGAAAAAGAAAAAGAAAAGAGAAAAGAAAAAGAAAAGAAAAAGAAAAGAGAAAAAGGAAAGAAAAAGGAAAAAAGGAAAAAAGAAAAGAAAAAAGAAAAATGTTTGAATAAAAATATCAAGGAGGAAATACATTTGTTTTAAAAAGTTATTCATGATTATTTCTCCTCCTAAAATTGTATTGAATGGATTATTTTCTTACAATGTATATGAGGTAGATGTGGCTTTGAAGGATCACTCTTTATAGTTTCAATGTATTGATATCATCGTTTTTTATGAGTGATCCCTACTAATATGCTTCATGTGGTTTTTGGTATGGGAGCTTAAATTTGAGCTGTGAACTATAGATTTTGTATTCATCATAACTAATGGTACCTAGTGTTGAATGAATGTTAGTTTTTGCACTTGATGTTATATTGAGTGTTTTCTTTTTGTTAGACTTTTATGCTACATTACCCAAATACATCTCACCTTACCCTTACCCACATTACAACCTTGAAAAGTCCTTTGATTCATGATTATACATGTGAACCTTAGTGGTGGAAAATTAAAATGATCTGCAAAGTTGTGGAATGTCATTGTTATGAATGATATTTGAGTGTACCCATAAATATATCATATTTGAACACATTTTGTCCAAGTCTACCTTTAGATTGCTCAGTTTCTAAAGGTGATGAATGTTGATTGATTATGAGTAGAAGTGTTGAATGTTGAATTCTAACTATGGTTATTGAAAGTTGTTCATCTTTTTTTTAATGATTATATACTCATACGAAATATGGATAATTAGTAAATGTTATGAGTTTGTGACTTTGTTCTTGATATTTTGCCAAAGGGCGGTCAAAAGCTAAGTGTGGGAGAAATTTATATGTGCTTAATTGGTTATGAATATATTCCATAACACTTAGTGTTTAATAATACAAAATGTTTAAGACGTTCACTTTAGTTCATATTTGGTTTTAGGAACAATTCAGAAGTGAAAGAGCTAAAGTAAGTCAAAAGCACTATATTTGAACCGTCCTTTTGAGAATCACATTCACTTGTCTTCATGAAGCAAGAAGAAGAATGATTAGAGCAAGAGGAGATAAGAAAATGTATGAAGATGATAAGTATACATTACAAAAAATCATAGGAAGGCATAACATCATCGCTCACGACCATGACATAAAAGGCATGGACATGACCAAGTTAGTCACGCCTATGACTTATTTGTCATAGGAGTGACACTTAATGTATGCCCATTACTAATTTTTCATGGGCGCAACACCACCATACACACCCAGGACTCATATGCACGCTCGTGAATAAAATATGTACCCCTGTGAAATGTGGCTAGCTCACCCAAAAACCTAGTATTAAGTATAAATACATCGTTTTGATGGAAGAAATCTTATGAAAGGTTAGAGAAAATTTTGGGGATTTCATTAGGTGACAAAGGGGTAGAAATATCATCCTTTAGAGACCCATGGAGGTCTAGGCTTTTCAAACTTGGTTCGGAAGTGGTATTGATATCGAAGACCCCGGTTAAGCATTTCTTTCTTTCTTTTGTTCTTTCTCTCTTTAGGGATTGATTATGTTACACATGCTTATGGATTTGGTTTCTCATATACGAATGATCTTTATTCTTGTTATCGTTAGACTATTTATTTATGAACCAGCTGTTAGAATCTTGAACACAATCCGTACAGTTGTAATTGGATATTGTTAGAATTTTCAATATAATCTGTGATTGTTATGTCGAGATTCATTTTTTGCAGCTAATGGCTTCAGATCATTAAGGATACAATCCTTATTTATTGTGTTTCTGATTGGTGTCAACTTATTAAGGATAACATAACATGGGTTAAATGACCCGAGCTTGTGTGTTTATTGGCTTGATTAGTCTATTTTTCTAATTCGTAACGCAGTTGTCCAATTAAATATAGAGATCATATCCTATATTGTTTTGATAGCTAAGTTTAATTAACAAGCATCTCTTAATTAAACACGATCTAAGGGAAAACTAGGTTTGACAGAGCTTGTTATTAACCTATGATTAATAGTTTATAAGAGAGGTATAAGGATAACAATTCAATGAAGTATGTTTGATTATAAGTAGGCCGAGATGAATGACGAGGTCCCTAAATCATTCATCACTTTTCATCATATTTTAATGTTTTCTTTAAATTGCTTTCGATAGTTTAGTTTTTTTATTTTATTTTAACCCAAACCAAAACCCCCCTCAACCTGAACACCATTTATATTCATTTCAAAAGATTTACACAGACTCTTTGTGGGATCGACTGACCTTGCGTCATTACGCTAGTCAAAATAAAATAACTAGACCTACTACTAGTAGTGAGTCTAGGTTGATCCCACAGAGAGTGTGTGCAAAGTTTATGAAATCAAATTAACCAATGTTTAGGTTTAATGGGGGGTTTTGTTTTTGAAAGAAAAAAATAAAATGAAACTAACTAATAAAAACAAATTGAAAAAAACATGCAAAACATGATAAAAGTGGGGAATTCAGTAGGGACCCCGTTCTTTGGTTCAATCTCGGCCTACACCCTAATTAAGCATATTTCATTAATTTTTTATTCTCAACCCTCTCCTAGCAACTATTAATTGTGAGTTAATAATTAACCCGAGTTTTTTCTTAGGTTTTGTTTAATCAAGATGCGATCGTTAATTAAACCTAACCACTGAATAACCTAGGATACGATCTCTAGATTTAATTAGGTAGTAGCATTACGGATTAGTATTAATCAAGGAAACAACCACATATGATGCATCTTTTAACATAGGTCATGTTATCCCTAATTATTACAAATCATTAGTCGCTACACATGAATTTCAACATAACAATTACGAATTATATCGAAATTATAGCAATGGGTTTGTAATTAAACGATTCAATGAACACATTAAAATCATCTTCTCACAATACCCAATGGGGTCATTCACAAATAACCGAGAATTATCCATATACAATACCCAAATCAATTACCATAGGATAACACAATTAATTTCTAATGAGAGAAAGAAACAACAAAAATGCTTCGGCCCCCATATTGTAGCCCTACCGAAGACCCCTTCTCTTCTCTTACGCCTAGCCGCAGCTCTTCTCCACCAAGCCGAAGCCCCTTCTCTTCTCACTGTCCACTGTCGCCTCCACTATTTCCTGATGTGACCATTTAATTGAGGGTTTTTGGTCTACCATAACTGTTCACTCTCCAAAACCCCTCCAGCTCACCAGCTCCTAACCTTGAACAGTGATGAATTGCTTTACGCTGGGTCCCCTACCTTCACTATTGCTTGATGGGACAAATAAACCTTCAGGGTTTATTGTCCACGCAACTGTTCACGCCTCCCTCGTTCATAACTCTTATTTATGCCTGCTCTATGGAATGCCGCGTGCAACGCAGCTACAGAACTGTTCATTTCACGCAGAAACGCAGATGCTATCTGTGTTGGCCCTCGAAATTTTTTTCTTGATGAATAAGCATGATTTAAATAATTTTTGAGGTTTGGATAGATTAATTTTTTTTTGGAGTTATTTGATTATGTAAATGTTAGGAGGATTTATTGCATGGGTTAATGGAATTAAAGTGTTAAGGTTATAAGAATGTTCAAGGGTATTTTAGGCAAGCCACTTAAGGATTAAAGATACAAGGCATATAAGGAAGGGTAAAATGGACATTGTACACTCATTAAGGGTAGAAATGGAAGAAGACATGTTGTCTTGTTCTTTTAAGAGGGGAAAAACATGATTTAAGGGAGAGAAAGAAGAGAGATAAGAAAATAAGAAAGAAAGACAGAGAGATTTCGATGGTTTAAGAGAAAAGAAGAGAGTTAAGCTAGGGTTTCTTCATTTCTTAGCTTTCTATAGAGATTTTGAGATTGTTCAAGAAGAGAAAAAGAAAGAGGAAGAAAAGAGCTTCCATTTGATCCAAAGATCTCTTCATTTGGTGAAGATTGAAGGAAATCAAGAAAGGCAAGAGGGACAAGCGGTGAGGCATTTTAAGCAAGTTTTAAGTAAGGAAATCAAGGTGGGAACATGTTTATAATAGAGTAAATAAGTCACTAATGTTTTTCTTTGAATCAAGGAAGTTTAATGATTTCTGTTGCATCTTAAATGTTGCATTTATTGTTTCTTGAATTGTGTGATTGATTTATGAAATGAAAAAAATGATTTTGAAAGGATATCAAGTTTATGAAATCAAGTTTCGAAAAAGTACCATTTTGGGCAACATGTTTACAAGTTATGAAATGCATGATTATGTGGGTTTGTGGTGGTCCCCTAAGTTAAGTCAAGTATACTTCGACTAAAGACTTCTCCCACCTGCCCGCTAATGGCAAGGAGCTCCTTCATGGACTCCCTCATGTTTACGTCTACGCAAAACTACTACATAGGATTGTGATAGTACGTTAAGTTTATGACTACACAGGACCATTATGTGGAAATGTGTAGTTCTTCATGTTTATGGATCTACCTAAACCATTTTGATGTGCTTATGTACTTATGTTATGTTAACAAGTTTGATGCATTCATGTTTTGTAATTTGTGAATTTTGGTTGAGAATTTGAGAATGACACGTGTTATAAATTTAATTAGAACTTTGTATTGATAAATGAACATTTCAAAGGTTTTGCTTATTTTTTCGTTATAAACTGTTACCCACGAGCTTTTAAGCTCACCCCCATTTCCGTCCCATCTTCAATTGAAGAGAATGAGATTGAGTGACCAAGAGTCAAGGCATCACTTTAATTATGCATACTTTGTATTTGAAGTTAGTTCATGTAAAACAAGGCGTTAGTCGCATTTCGAGAATTATCGGGTTTTGTATCTTTAGGATTTTGGATTTTGATACCAATGATGTAATGTGGCTTAGAATGCCATTAAAGCTTTGTAAACTCTTATTTTTTATGTTGATGAAATATGAATTGTGTATGGACGATGTTGAGTTGGAATTAGGTATATTTGAAGAAGTCATCAACTTGAGATAATGATTTTTGAGCATGAATTGTTGATATATATATATATATACACACATATAAAAGTGAGATGTTATGGACAAGAAAAATAGGAATTATGAATGATGAGAATTGGATGTAGGTGATGAATCAAATGAGTAGAGATCAGATAGTTTAATGAAATAAAAATTGGTAGTTAAATTGTTATGAATGATGTTGCATTAGAGGAAGTGAAGATGGGACAAATTTTAAATTCTTTCATAAGGGTACAATTTGTGTACTGATTTCAAAGGAAAAAATTGGATTAATCTAAGCTAAATTAGACAAAGTTTCCTTCTAGAAAGTTGTAGCTTGTCCCTCTTAGCTTTCTAACGGTATAAAGAATGAAATATTTTGATATCAGAGCTGAGAGATATGACCATTATAAGTTGGAGATGCTTTGGAGAGTGTAGTTAGTGATTTAGAAATTTAGTTGATGTGAGGAAGACCCTATAGAAATCCCATCGTCTGATTATTTAATTGAACCCTTTATTCTGATTCAGTGTTGACTGAATCCCTTCGTTTGACTCTTTGATTGAACCCTTTAGTCTGATTTAGCATTGACTGAATCCATCGGTCTGATTCTTTGACTGAACCTTTAGTCTGATTCACCTTTGATTGAATCACTTTGTTTGATTTTTTGATTGAATCCCTTAGTCTGATTTAGCTTTGATTGAATCACTTCGTCTGATTCTTTGATTGAATCCCTTAGTCTGATTCAAATTTGACAGAATCGCTTCGTCTGATTCTTTGATTGAATCCCTTAGTCTGATTCAGTTTTGACTAAATCGATTTGTCTGATTCTTTAATTGAATCCCTTATTCTGATTCAACTTTGACTGAATCACTTCGTTTGATTATTTGATTGAATCACTTAGTCTGATTTAGCTTTGACTGAATCACTTTGTCATATTTTTTTGATTGAATCCCTTAGTTTGATTCAATTTTGATTGAATCACCTCATCTGATTCTTTGATTGAATCCCTTAGTCTGATTTAGCTTTGACTGAATCACTTCATCTGATTCTTTGATTGAATCCCTTTGTCTGATTCAACTTTGACTGAATTCCTTCTTTTACTTCTTTGATTGAATCCCTTCGTCTGACTCTTTGATTGAACCATTTAGTTTGATTCATCTTTAACTGAATCCCTTCTTTTGACTCTTTGATTGAAGCCTTTAGTTTGATTCAGCTTTGACTGAATCCCTTTGTCTGACACTTTGTCTGAACCCTTTAGTCTGATTCAGCTTTGACTGAATCTATCCATCTAATTCTTTGATTGAATCTCTTAGTCTGATTCAGCTTTAACTGAATCACTTCGTTTGATTCTTTAATTGAATCCCTTAGCCTGATTCAGCTTTTATTGAATCACTTTGTCAGATTCTTTGATTGAATCCCTTAGTTTGATTCAGTTTTGACTGAATCACTTCGTCTGATTCTTTGATTGAATCCCTTAGTCTGATTCAGCTTTGACTGAATCACTTCGTCTGATTCTTTAATTGAATCCCTTCGTTTGATTCAACTTTGACTGAATCCTTTCGTTTGCTTCTTTGACTGGATCCCTTCGTCTGATCCATTTGTGGCCTAAGCACTTCGTTTGATCCATTTATGACTTAAGCAATTCGTCTGATCCATCCGTGACTTAAGCCCTTCGTCTGATCCATGTGAGAATAAGACTATGTTTGATTCTTTTGACCATAACTTCTCCATCCGACCTCCAAATGACTTTATTATTGAAGCAATAGTTTCCTAACACATTCCTCTATTTGTCCATAAAATTGGTAGCCTTTGATGTTAATTTGAAAAAGATTGGTGGAAAGAAAGTGAGGGATCGGTTAGGGGAGGATGACTAGGTTATAAACATACTTTGGTTTTTAAATCATATCTTGATCGGTAGAACTCTGAATGAGATGATTCTTGTTCCTAAATGAAATAGAAACATGGAGCTACAATTATTCAAAAAAAAAGTCATGTGGTGATTTGGGTG
This sequence comes from Erythroxylum roigii, assembly GCA_027576455.1. Classification (NCBI taxonomy): domain Eukaryota; kingdom Viridiplantae; phylum Streptophyta; class Magnoliopsida; order Malpighiales; family Erythroxylaceae; genus Erythroxylum; species Erythroxylum roigii. The sequence goes on along the minus strand of JANZXV010000211.1, from coordinate 20,664,249 downwards.
TCTGACTGGTGTGGACTCGCTCCTTGTCGTTTGAGATGTTATAAGAATGAGGGTTGTCTACGTTACATTTCTGCTCCTTGCTTTTGCGTTTTATTCTCTTATTTCCTTCTTCTGTTGTCGTTTTGTTTTTCTTGTCTTTGTCTTTCTTTCTTTTTTTCTTCTTCCTATATGAAGGCAAATGGATATTAATCGTTGGAAAATGGCCCATATCTCTTGCTTTTGACTCACTTTAATTTCTTTACTTCCAGATTGTACCTAAAATCATATATGGATTAAAGTGAGTATTCCAAGCATTTTCGTATCATTAATCGCTAAATGTAAATGCTTAAATATATCGACAATTAAACACGTATAAATTTCCCCCACACTTAGCTTTTGACCGTCCTCAAGCAAAACATTAAAATTAAGCTCAAAGACCCCCAAACATTAACTCATTTCCCATAAGTTCTAAGAATATATAATCACAAGCAAAGATGAGTGACTCTAAAAAATCATAGCAAGATGTCAACATTCCCAGATTTTACTTATGATCAATTAACATTCATCATCTTCAAACCGAAGCAATCTAATGGTAGACTCGAAAAATGTGTTTAACTAAAATATATCTATAGGTACACTCAACACCGTTCATGATTATAACAATTTGTAACTTTGCATATCATTTCATTTCTCCACCACTAAAATTCACATGTAAAATCACGAATCAAAGGACTTTTTAGGGTTGTAATGTGGGCAAAGGTAAGGTGATATGTATTTGGGTCAAGTAGCATGAAAGTCATCAAAGCTAGTGAAACAAAGCAACACTCATCAAAAACTGGGTACTGTCAGCTATAAAAAATACAACATTTCTATTTCACAACCCCATTCAACTCTTTCACACAAACCACATGAAGCATATATCAATCCGAAGGAATCACTCATACAATTTATACCAATGAAATCACAAGAGTGAACCTTTCATGCCAACCTCTACCTCATATTCAACATACTCAAATAACACATCCATTACAACTCTAGGAAGATGCATAAACCATAAACAACTTTTCAACACATATGCAATTCTTCCTTGATACATTTATTTTAAATAATTTTTTTCTTATTTCTCTTTTCTTCTTTCTTTTATTTCATTTTCTCTTCTTTTTTTTCTTTTTTTTTCATTATAAAATTGAAACAAACTACTTCAACATGGGAATTTCAATGATAAGACATAAAATAAGATCCCAAGATTATAACCAACCCTCACATATGTACACCCGCACACTTAGAATTTTGTATATCCACAAACTCAACAATCACAAATGTTCCACTAGCTTTGTGACTTGGGTAGGACATTTGGTTAAGTTTAAAAGCATAAAATGTAGTTTATACAAAAAGAAAGGTATAAAGCTCAAAGGGGTTTATCAAGGAAAAAATCATGTCAATAGGGTAGGTCATTTG
>JANZXV010000211.1:20627402-20642235 GCA_027576455.1 Erythroxylum roigii | reverse complement strand
TATTCCCCCCTTTTATAACCTTCCTAGGTACAGACGGTTATAACTCCTTCTAGAATAATCCTCTCTCTCTCTCTCTCCTGAAGATCCTAACAGGAGTCCAAATGTCTCTCAAAATAACAATATAGTGAAAGTAAATTCAATTTTGCAACTGCAATATTAATAACAATATAGTTAAAGTAAGTTCAATTTTGCAACTGAAATATTCTGTAGTTACTTGAAAATTCTGAAACCATGATGCAATTTTACATGTTGCACTTAGAGATCCATGAATGTAGCACACAAAATGGGGGTTCCTTTAAGATCAAGAAATGGTTTCCACTGTTTGATTGGCTAATGGAAAAGTGAACTTTTTTTGAGCTGTATTACGATTGTGAACATAATAGGCTGAAAAATAAAATCAGAGTATAAAACAATTGTACCTGTTTATTTATTTATTTATTTTGATTAAGTTAATTAGCAAAACGTCTAATATTAAAAAATGAGTGACTTGACTGAAAATCCATTAATATATATAGTCTAAATGCTATTGAATGTTGGTGACTCTTAACATTTGTCTCATTAGCATAATCAAATGCATTAATCACGGTGTGTTTGATTTGTGTATGATCAGAGTTCAGCTAATGAAAGTTCTGGAGACACGGAAAACGGCACTTCAGAGAGAGCAAGGTATGGCCTTCGCACGTGCTGTGGCTGCTGGCTTTGACATTGATCGCATGGCCCCTTTAATGTCTTTTGCTGAAAGCTTTGGAGCTTCACGTTTAATGTAAGCTACCTCTCTTGGTTTTCACCATCTTCCAGCATATTGATTTTGACATGTGCTATCCTGTTTGCATCAATTCATCGTGGCTGCAGTAGAGTTACATGGTCTATAATTCCTACTTTATTTGCTACATAATTTTTTTTTAACAGGGATGCATGTGTAAAATTTATGGAACTATGGAAAAGAAAGCATGAAACTGGCCAATGGGTCGAAATTGAAGCAGTTGAAGCTATGCATGGCCGCTCAGATTTATCTGATTCAGCAGGCATCTTCCTTTCAAATACCACTAACAAGCAGTGGGATGCATCTTCAGAAAAAAGCGGGAAAGCCTGTGCTGACCCAAATTCAGGTCTGCATTAAGAACAATGTCCAAAAGACTATTTTTTCCGTTGTTATCATGCTTTGACTAGTCCATCTGTTTCTTTTAGGAAAGAGGTCACCTTTATAATCACCTGTTTGGAATTTCTTGATAGGCATTGCTAAGGTTTATTGCAAAGCTTTGAATTCTATTTCCATCACCATCAGGAAAGATTATCACGTTTTCTTGTCTCTCACCCTCTTTTATGTTTCTCCATATATAAGAGCATGTTCAGCTGTATTGTTACATAACATTTGCTTGAATCTGACAGAAACATACTTTGTTGAACTTAATCTGATGCTGACTTGAATATACAGTATAAAAAGAGGTAACTGGGTATCTATTGCCATTAATTCAATGTCATATTCAAATTGCTGGATTTCAATCTTTTACATTTAAGTATTTTGGTGGGCCAATCAATTGGTTTCCAAAGATTGGGGAAGCTATAATCAATATCACCATACATTCTGACATACTTATAGGTTATTGGTTCATCATGCAAACACTAAACCTTTTGACTACTGTAATCTGTTATTGGAGATTATAGTGGAAAACATATGAACCTATCTTGTTCGGTTGAAGACCATTTAGATAGTTTTGGGGAGACACAATTAACATTACAGAATCTTTTACATTGCCCTTTGTGTGATTTTAGTTGCACAGTAGATTCTTCAAAGGTGCTTGATTAAATAAAATTCTTGCTTATTTTTAAAGCTAGGATGTTTGCACAGTTTGGATACATGGATGTAAAAGCCTTAAAATTTCTAAAAGATAATATGTCTAAAATCACATGTTTCAGAATTTCCTGGTTGCCATTATTTTGTTAAGTTTAACCTAAAACTTAACTACTTATCGTAAGGATACATGTGGTACATTTTTTAATAGAATGAAAAATGTAAAGTTCCATTCTATCTTAATTCTCATGGTTTCATTTTATTTTGCTCTTGTTTGCTTTAGATTCCTCTTTCAGCATTCTGATATTCTCCTCTTGGTCTTTTCTTCTTCAAAAACTTAAATGGAAAACCTTTCTCATGTCAGGTGATGCGACTACAATAGATCAACCACACCCAGGAAACCAAGACTACTTTCCTGGTCAATTTCCAAGTCCTCTGTTTCTTCCTTGGGGAATGCATTCTCCACCTGGGACGATGCCTGTCTTTCAAGGCTATCCCATGCAAGGTTTCCCATACTGTCAGAACTATCCAGGAGGTAATCCATACTTCCAGTCACCATATCCAACTGGTGAAGATCCTAGACTTACTTCTAGTAAAAGAAGGGGAAGGAGAAGGCATTCAATGGATGGCAATACTGTACCTGAAACTTGGGAGGTGGATGCTCTTAAAAACAGATCTCGGAGTGATGAAGAATTGGAGAATGAAATTTCAGAATCTCAAGAACCAAGAAACCGAGGTGGTCAATCTGGTAGAAAGCAATCAGACATGGTGGTTATAAAGAACATTAATTATATTGCTTCTAAGAAGGGGAACTCATCTGAGAATGAGTCAGATGCTACTTGTGGTTCTGAAACTGATGAAGAAAATGGGGATTTACTGGCCACTACTGCAAATATGAAGCATACAAAATATTTAAGATCCACCAAAATGAAAGGAGATAAAACAAAATCCAAGGGTAAATTGGATCGATATGAGGGAAGAACATTTTCTGGTGTGGCAGATGGTGGACACTGGCAAGCATTTCAGAATTGCTTACTGAGAAGTGCTGATGAAGCTGATCATGATATGTTTGCAGCAGAAAATGGAGGTCAACTGAAAAGGCGAGAAAATATAGGAAGCCAAGATCCTTCAGTTTTTGGTGGACGAGATATAGATAACAATCATGAAAGGAATATGTCAGATATTAAAAAAATTAGCGAAAGGATAACCCAAAGAGAAGCTCAAGAGGATGAATCACTGATATCAAGACGAATGGATCAGTTCAATGACAGCGGAAGGGTCATGGATGGACAAGTTGATGCTCAATCTGCAGAAATAAGTGGCAGACAAGGTAGGTACAGAAGAACTATAAACAATGATTTTATGATTCATAGACAGGAAAATCAGTTAGGATATGCAAGTTCTTCGTCAGTTCCACTTGCTCTAAATGGATATGAACACTCAAACAATGATTTGGACCAGCCATCGGTAAATATGGATGATGATTCTTATGTAGTATCTTTGAGGGCAATTTCTGAAGATCAAGGGCATGATGTAAGAAATGCGATTAACCTTGACTTGGAGTTTCCCTCATCAGTTCGGGAGGATGGAAACTTAAATGGAAGCAACAGTAAATATCAGCCAGATGAGTTAAATCTGATGCCAGAGCGTCGGATAGAAAAGGATTTGATTGGATACGACCTTGCTTTAGAATATGACATGCAAATTCGCACTGAAAAGAATGGCTCATTGAAGAAGCAAAACAAAGAGAAGGATGGCCTGGAGGGTTCTAAAAAGTCAGATAAAGACCGGAATTCAAAACTTGCAATCCATGCATTGGATAAGAAGAAAGTGGGACCAATAAGAAAGGGAAAACCTTCAAAACTGAGTCCCTTGGATGAAGCAAGAGCTCGTGCTAATCGTTTGAGGATGTATAAAGCTGATCTTCAGAAAATGAAGAAGGAAAAGGTATTTTGTTGCCTGATACTATACCCACTACGGTCAAAAGTTTGATGATTTATTATGAAGGAACCATTGTTCGTGGGTGCATTATATCTGTCCACTGCCAGTTGCATCTATCATCTTTTGGCACCTTGCTTATCAGGTATATTTATGTTGTAATTCTGCTTTTTTGTTTCATCTCTTTTGCAGGAAGAAAAACAGATAAAACGCTTGGAAGCTTTGAAGTTAGAGAGACAAAAGAGAATTGCTGCTAGAAACAGTTCCATTCCTGGTCCATCAACCTTGCAACAAATAAGAAATCCTTTACCCACAAAACTTTCTCCGAGTTCTCACAAATCATCAAAATTCATGGATACAGATCCTGGATCATCCTCACCTCTGCAAAGATTCCCAGTCAGCTCTGTTTCTAGGGGATCTATCAATTATCTTAAGTCCTCTAAATCCAGCAAACGGATTGCTGGGTCTGCTGTTAACAGGTTAAACCGGTCAGTCTCATCATTGCCTGAAGCAACAAAAGAGAATGGCACTATAACTCCTGATGCAAAGGCATCAATGGCCAGGATTAGAAGGTTATCAGAACCTAAGTTAACTACCAGCCATTATGATTCTGCAGTTAAACCATGGAATCAGGAACGCATTTCAAAGCCAAAGGCCTCTGGTGGGCCTGAGAAAAAAAAATTATCTGCAATAATGAAATATGATCAGAGCAAGGCTGCATCTCTTTCAGAAATAAAAATTCGAACTGTAAAGGAACCTGATGATGTCCACGGAAAATCAATAACAGAAACACTAGATAAGGTAAGTGGCAGTAATTATCACATTAAGTCTAAAGGTAATGAATACAAAGTAAATTCTGAAAATATTTCACATGATGGGGATAACCCAATAATCAAGAAGACAATAGTGGTGCTAGAATCTGATAAGCGCCCTCTTCCTTCCGTGCACACATTGGAAGGAGATAAAGATTTACAAGTGACGCTGTCAAGTGATTCTAGTACTGGAGAGAAACTTGAGATGGTAAAGGATCATGCTGGTACTCCACGTGTTTTGCCACTCGCCATGGTTGTGGTTGGAGAAGAAACTGGTGAACATCAGGTAGAAGTCCAAAACCATATTTTAGAGGTAGGTGAGTGTGGAGTTCAAGGATATGACCTCATATAATATACTATTCTTAAATTGACATAGATGTTCTTGGAAGCATTTGACTTCTTCGTGTTTGATTCAACTTAGAACTTTTGACCTGATTTTAGGTTTGATTTGCATATGGTGCTAAACTAATGGAAGCACTTCAACTTGGTGAATGCTTAGTACTCTTTTTGTTTAACTTGAACCAGATTAATTCTGTCCACTCTTTTGTAACATTTTGAATCTTGGAAATCAATGGATCAATTTCTCTTTGGGATTGATTGATGAGTTGATCTTTGATTCATGCTGTGTATGCTGTCAGACTGCCACTCGAAGTGCATCTAATGAAGAGAAAAAGAAGCCTAAACATTCAAGGAGTAGCTCCACTGGACCATACCAGCCCCCTTATGCTCGAATCTCTTCTTTGGAAGACCCTTGTACTGGGAATTCTGACTATGGAAAAGCACCTCCAGTGAACTTACAGACTGAAACAACTGGTGCAGAGACACTAAAAGCTTATGTATCTGATTCTAAAAACTTGAAATTAGAAAAGATCCCTGAAGCAGGAAATAAGCCATCTAAAGGAATTAGACAGCTACTGAGGTTTGGAAGAAAGAACCATGATGCAGGTGAAAAAAATACTGAACCGGACAATGTCAGTGTAAGTTCTGGAGCAGACATTGGTGTTACCAACGATGGCCCTGGTGAAGGTAAGAATTATGTAATTTGTCATTATTTAAAATCCTTTTAGCTGCTTATAAAGTCTGCTTTATATAATAACCGCTGACAAATTGTAGAAACATCCATGTTCTAGTGGCAAACATCCCATGCTTAAGAACTGCCTGCTCTGTACTGCAAGAAGGGTTTAACCCTTTTTCTTTGCCCTCTTTCAACCTCGAAAAAATGAACTATGGAATGAAAGAACAGATTCTTAAACCACTTGACCACATGAGGGCATCTCTTTCCAATAAACCATTCAACCCAAAAGCTCAACCACATAAACACTCTGATACCGTGTCAAGAAACCAGTTAACCTAAAAACTTAAGCTATTGGTTGAGGACAGAGAATGGATCGCATATTATTCTAGTATCTTGTTTGAAAGGTCACACTGCATTGTAGTGAGATTGCTTGTGCCAATATTATTGGTTTTTCAAGTTAAACTGATCTCCCACAACATTCATGATTGTGGATCCATGTCACATGCAATGTGTTTTGATGCGTTAAAAGCCTTTACCTAATAATACATGCCGCAGCTAGAATTACCTGCTTGCTCCATTTTTAATTGGATGAAAACTATGCTCAATAAAATCTTCCTTTTTTTTAATTTTTTTGTCCAAGGGGTTCAATTTAATTTATCATTTGCTAGATGCATTGCCTACAGCACTGTTGGGCTCTGCAGCTATTTGATTAAGCAGTGCGTTTAATATAATGCATAGATGGACTTGAAATGAACCTTTGCATTTCATATTGGAATGCTAATATTTTATGCTCCGACACTTTTAGAAGTTGTCAGCTATTTCTTAAAATAGTTTTGTATGCTGCAATATGGCATATAGTCACCACAGTAAAGGCTTTGAGAGCCTTTTGCAAGTTAATATACATTGGCTTTTCCCATGCTTGTCTGGCTCAATAGCTGTAAAGTAGGAAGTTGGTCGGAAACATGTTTATGTCATGTGAGAAGCATGAAATATAAACTATCTGATTATTAAGACCATCCATTTGGCTGTCTCTAACAGTTCAAACTTTGAAGAAGCTCATCTGTCAAGAAGAAAGTCTAAGTGCTGGCACTTCTCCTCAAAAGAGTAATAACACATGTAACATGCATTTAATCACTTCCTCTTCATTTTCAGATCCTATTTGTCTAAAATTACACTTTCACTGCAGCTTCTCGTTATTTCTCTTTGTTATCACCATTCAGAAGCAAGATCAATGAAAAAAAGGGCTGATTGGATTGCCATATGATATGTTATACATGGAGGTGTGGAGGTGAGGGGGCAGCAAGCTCATCTGTGGGTACAATCTGCATTTTCCAAGTCTTCTTTTCTGTTGTGGAAAGTTGGTTGATTTACATATCCAATTTAGCTATGAAATGTTTGTGGTGAATTAGTTTGTAAATCAGCATATGTTGATACTTGTAGGTTGTTTCAGATTGTCGCTAGCAAACCGAACTTGATGACGTATTTTCTTGCGGTGGCAACAACACTGGAACTTACGCAGTCCATTGTAGCAACACTTGTTCTGCTTATTTTTTTTTTGTTCTTTAAGTTAATTGCTTTCAAGAAATGGGATTTGTAATATCAGTATATGTTGTAGATTAAGTTTCTTCTATGTTTATGGTTTAGTGGAATGTATCTTATTCTGCCAGCGCTTGCTATGATCTCAACATCCAGACTTAATTGGCTGGCATGGCAATGGCATCCTCCGTTGGCCTTAGGAAGCCTTCTTTCCGTAACATAAAGCGTTGAAGCCCGAGTGACAGTGACTATTGTCTAGCCATCAAAAATTTATTTATACCGTAAAAAAAAAATGAAATTTCCATTTGATATAATATAGAAGTAGTGGAAAAGAAAACGAGAATTTGATTATCAAAAACAATGAAGCAACCCCTTTTCATAAACGTTTTGAAAGTTTGTTCAAACTGTACCTGGAACTGGAACTTGAAAAGAAGTCTCATTTTCTGTTCAAATCCCTTTTCATATTAAGGGGAAGATGGTCGGTTTCATTTCAGACAGGGACGGGGTAGGTAGGAGAGTCCCATTTCGCAGGACATAAAAGAAGTTAAGTGACTATCGACCCATATCTTATTAGAATTCAATCTATAAGATAATTTCTAAAGTTTTGGATGACAGAATGAAGGTGTTCGCTAATCACATTGATCAATCTCAAGCTAATTATATTCCAAGGAGAAGCATGGGAGATAACATAATTCTTTTGCAAGAACTTCTAAGAAATTATTCCAAAAAGAAAGGGGGCGAGAATTACATGATCAACTTTGATCTCAAGAAAGTTTATAATAATGTAGATTGAAATTTTCTTGTAAACATCATGAGGTCTAGGAATTTTCTAGTGAACTTTGTTGAATGGATGCAATAGTGCTTCTCTACATCTATTTTTCATATAATGGCAAAAGTTATAAATGGATCAGACAAGTTGACCCTACTTCTCCCTACATGTTTGCCTTAGTGATGGAGGTTTTTAACAGGCTTCCTAAGAAAGCAATGGAAGGAAATAGGGTCTTCAAATTTCACTTTAAATATAGAAATATTAGCATTACAAATATCATATTTGCTGATGATCTGCTGATTCGATCTAAAGTTGACAAGAAATTCATTACTTCCCTTGTAACAAACTTAATATTGTTTTCTAAAATTTCAGGGTTGGAAGCCAATGTCTTTAAAAGTGTTCTTTATTTATCTAAGAAGGCAAAGAACTTGAAACTGATGATTGCCTCTATCACAAGATTCTACTGTCAGATTCTTCACCTTAATTATCTTGAGATTTCTATCACCGCGACCAAAACTTTAAATGGGGATTTTAAGCCCCTTCTTGATAAGATTCACATATTGGAATGCCAAATTTGTAGGCATACTTCAATTGATCTCATTTGTTCTCAATTCCATCAATGTTCATTGGGCCTCTTACTTAAGCTTTTCCCTAGTCTTTCATCAAATCTATGGATAAGCTCCTAAGAAGATTCCCATGGTCAGGGAGAAATTTTGAACATTATAAATTGTCATTAAATGGATTGACATCTGCCTTTCCAAAAAGCAAGGAGGTCTTGATGTAATTAATTTGAAAGTTCTCAATAGAGTGATGAAAACTAATAGATTATGGAGACTAATTGATGATAAACAATCTCTATGGTCTAAATGGGTTTATGAATATTGAATTAAAAGAATAAACATATGGAATATTAAACTCACAAATGCAACCTCAGCTAGCATGAAGCACATCTTCAAGATGAGAGATAGGATAAGGCCTAAAATCACACAAAAAATGGGTAATGGAAGAGATACTTTCTTTGGGAGGATAATTGGACATCTGCAGGTATACTAAAGAACATCTAGGAGGTATCTACTTTGAGGAATCTCATATTGAAAATCATTATGTTGTTTAAAGTTTTGAGCTATAAGAGTGAAATCATCAGAGTGATCAATCGACATCAACTGTGATAAGAGATACTCAATACGACACTAAGGAGGAATGGGATAGATAAAAACATATGGAGGCATTCTAATAATGGAATGTTCACCAACCTATTGTATAGAAAGTTCTATCAAGACACGCAATCTACAATACCTTGATATAAAATAGTTTGGTGTACGAACTCAACAGGCTTATGATGCCTACCAAATTGGTGTGTTCTTTGCATCAGAAACTATATCTCATTTATTCTTCCAATGTGATTTCTCTAAGGAATTGTGGAGAATAATATTAAGAAAGCACCATCTCAATGAGCCACTTAATGAATGGGATAACATTATAAAATAGAGTGCAAATATGCCTCATATAGATAAATCGATCATCTGATCCTACTATACTATTTCCTATCTAATCTTTGATTATATGGGATGAAAGAAATAGAAGCATTTTTTGGGACACTTTTCAAAATACATAGCAATTTAGCAGAGAAGTGTTTTCCAAGATCAGAGCTCCCATTTCCTGATTCAATAGCATGACTCAAGTGTCACCTTTAGAATCTGGACATTAGCTAATTGGAAGGACAGATGATGGTACCTGGAATCTGGCATGTACAGTGAAATCTTAGTGAGCAATACCCGATATATATACTCCCCACCACAACTTCAAGACGAAATAAAGATGGTGATTGATGGCTCTTTGAGACTCATAAGGTAATCGTACCAATATTCAGACAAATCTTAAGGAAACATTCTCACATGCATGGCCTTGTTGGTGGTTTCTCTTATTGAAATCGAGTGTTAAATCTTAAAGATGAGACATGCATATCCAAGCATCGGGGTTAGTTCAAGACTGTAGCAGACAGCTATTTTAATAAATGTTGTATCACTTGCTTGATGGCCTCCTTATCTGTTTTTTTTTTTTGGGTTGTTGTTAAAGACCACATCAAATCAATCCAAATAGGAAAAGTAAAACTATTTTAGTAGTAGAAACAAAAATCTAGCAAAAACTATTTCATTGTTTACTCACTTTTTTTTTATTAAGATCGTATCAAATCAATTCAAAATAGAAAAAGATGCACTCAATTACTCCAATGCATGGAGATAGAATACTTGCGCCACTTAATAGTCAAGGTGTAAAGGGATCTTGTGCTCCAATAAAGTCAACGTCAATAAGATACGTAAAAATTGCTTGACAGAACCAACTAAATAATCTGTCATCTGGAAAAAATATCAACAAAACTGGAGTCCGCTGTTAAAAAATCATGCTGTAGTCTCCCTCTTCAACTTTGCAAGCTCTTGCCTTATCAATCCAGCCCTCTGCGAACACAGTCAGAGGATTCCAGTTTAGCTCAAATTGAGGGACTCAAGTTGTATAGAACCAAACAAACATCCAACAGTGGTAGCAGCTAAAAGATTGTAAAAATAGTACTATGACTAACCTTGATCTTGGCCAGCATCAACTTAAACCTATCAAAATCATTGAGAGCTGCTCTTCTATTCCGAACAATCAGTTTTCTTCCCCACGAGCTGTTCTCCCACCTATTCTTAACATCTTCCACAAAGATGGAAGAAAACACATTAGTACAATAAATGAATTAACAGTGACAATCAGTTACAAAATGACGTGCTATTTTGGTTAGCATTAGTAACCTTACCAGCTTTTTCCATTGCTTCAATCAGGTTCTTTTTCTTTGGAACTCTGTTAATCTCAATTTTGATATCAGTGAGTGAAAGCCTCTTCAAGTTCATTTGGCTCCTCACCATATCAGGCGCATCAACCAACGCCTGTTGGGACAAGAGAGAAAATCCTAAGTATAAGTTCAAAGTCTTATCAGCAATAACTTGATGTGTTTCATAATCCATACAACAATCATTAGTAGTTCTTAAAAGCCCACAAATGTTATCCCTCAATCCCATCAAATGATTCCCCAAACGCCCAGCTTAGACATGGATTTTAGAATTTTTAACACTGAGCTTCTTGTTTGGAAACACCACAACCTAATACTCTCACGTCACGCTGAATTCAATCTCCAAGTTTTCTTCCCATTCTCATTTCTCGAATACCGGGTAACATAACAAACACAATAAAAACATAGGAAATTGAGAAAAGAAGAGTACTCTGTTCTGGTCGACGACATCGACAATGACGACAAGTTGGCCGTAGTCCTTGCCGTAGTTGACGAGAGCTACTCTCCCGATCTCCACGTATCTTTTGAAAGGCTACCACCATCAGAAAGAACTTAACCCATCAAAAATTGAATACAAAAGATGAAAGAGATAAAAGAAGTGATACATAAATGAAAGAGAGACTCGCCATCTTCCCGCCGTGAGATGTGTGACTGTGCGAGCAACAGGGCGTAGGCTCAAGGTCAGAAGTTAATCAAACGAGGCCCTTCCCGCGGTCTTAGGGTTTTGTGAGTTTATATGAGTCGATTGTCAGTCGACTTTGAGCCGCTGGATCTAGGGTTTTCGTTTGTCTTTGTTATCGTGGCATAGGCACGCTCAGACGGGATAGAGGAGGACGGAACAGAACAAGAATTGAAGACAGTAAGATGTTTGGTTGCAGTGGACAGGTAGGGAAAATTGTCTTTGTCCTAGAGACAGAACAAAAAATAGTATTAATAACAAAAATGCTCTTAATATATAATAAGAAGAGTTGATGTAATTCATTTATTATTTCGTCATTGTATAAATATTTAATTTACAATATTTTATTTTGTTGTTATCAACTTGTAACTTTTAATAAAATTTCTATTATTATTCTTAGTAATATTATTATTATAATAAAAATGTTATACCCATTATGACTACTATTTGTTAATGTTAATTAATTTTAGTATGATATTTGTTAAACACAATTAGTTATGTTATTATAAGTAATATTATTATTGTGATTAATTATTGTTGTTATTATTAGTAAGATTGATTATAAATTATGTAATAAAAATAACAAGAATAATTATTAGTATTAGTAATAATTGTTATTTCTGTTATTATTTATTATTATTAGTTAGGACAAACTACTTACAAAAAACATCTTAACATTACATAATAGGTTCAACAACCAAGAAATTCAAATACATAATAATTTAAATAATTACATTGAAGCCTTAAAATTTATTAAGAATGTCCTTAATGATAATTCCCACAATAACCCCAACAACAAATATTAAAAATGCTCGAGCACATGCCATTTGTTCCTCTAATGTTGCAGCTGCGATTGGTTGTTCAGTTGTTGGCAGTGACGGCGGAAGCAGGATTGGTGAGGGTTCATTGGTTGGTTCAGTGGCGGTAGGAAGAATTTGGTCGTTTGGACGACTCCTCCTATTTCGGTCTATGGCATAAGCAGTTTCTGTTTCATCCAACGTCCGAAACCCCTGGAATCGAGCGTTGGGGAAGCCCTCAGTAACCAATTTCACGTCCTCCCAATTTGTGAATATGCCTACTTGCCGTCCAACGAAGACAACATAAAAGCTGTATCTGGCCATATATTTGTACCTGCAACATTACCATACCACAACCATTCATGAACGTACAGAATGCGTCAACATGAAACAATTTTAAACCCAACCATTAATCATTGACATACATGCTTACAAACATAGTCACAACTAATTCATACATGTCCACATAATAGTATAGATTAACAAACAAATTTAAGAACCATCATACATGTCCCTCATACATGTCCACATAATAGTTTAGATTAACAGACACATTTCAGAACCAAACATTATGTCAGACATCATCACGTAAGAGTCTCCGCACATAAGCCTCCTTTTGTTCTGCATTTAACCCCCAAAAAAGACTACCAGTATGAGGATTCCTCGAGAAGATCATTGTTTTCCTCACAACGTCTTCAGTGGAGAAACCCAACCGCCCTAGCTCGTCACCAAGCTGGGGAGTTCGTTGTCTCCCCTCCATTACACCGACGATGATCTGGGCACTCCTAACACTGAATTCCGCTGCACGGGCAAGTGTGGCAGCAAGACTTTCTAGCAGTTCACTGTCCCTCGTCTTCTGTTTCCCTTTACCTTGTCGGTTCGCGTCTGTGGTGGAAGAAGAGGTGACTGAACCAGCTACATGGACAGTTGCAGTTGCAGCATGAGTGTCTGCTGGTCCTGGTTCAGTCAATGGGGAAGCATGAGCTGGTGAAGCTTCTGCTACATCATCCTTCATTTTCTTCAGCATCAAACTGAACCTCAACATCGCCAGGATCTTGAGATGATCCACTTGTCGCTCTATCCTTCCCAAATACTAACTCAAGTCTACGGTACAGTGGAAACGGCTTCCCAGGAGTATAGTACTTATTAGGGTGGCTCTGGAAAAATTATAAACATATTGTTAGCATGATAAACAATAACTATTATCATGATGCGTATTCAAACAACTTACCCTCATCCATTCGTCAAGGACTTGCTTGCTGTCTACCCGACACATTGCTTGCTTTCGTTCCACCCAAAGCCACTGCATTGCAACATATCATACGTTGTCTAGTATTTATCCTTTAGCCTCTTATGTTTATTTTTTATATGTCTCTTCTCAATTCCACACCCAAGAAACTTCTCAACCATCTTTCCAGCAAGCGCTTGGAAAGTCCCTGTCTTAAATTGTCCATTGTCGGTTCTCTGTCCATCAACAACCGCCTCCTCCAAGAAGGTAACAAATGCGTCTGTTTCAGCATTTGTCCAAACCCGTGACATTGCAACTAACCCATGCAATGGCATACCCCAAACCATGATAAACCATTTCCATCAATGATCAATTGAGAAGTTATTTGTAATTTGTTTAGGTAGAAATAAGGCAACATGTAATTAAACGAAACATGTAATGAAGTACAATAGCAGTCAACAATATGAACACACATATAATCAATGCCTCAATTCAGTTACAATGAAAGCCAACCAAATTTCATACAAACTGTTATAGACTAATATAAAGTTCACAATTTTAATGGTTTCTTCTCCATTCAGCATACATGTTGTTCGCTAAATCATCTCTCCATTGTGTCCATTCATTACTTGTCTCAACACGATCGACATATTCAAGTAACGGGGTATCTTCCCCAATTGGCATATCCTCATCTTCAAGAGGACTGAGCTCTGCTAGATCAACACTCATATGCAACCTAATAAAATTGTGTAGAAGGCAGCATGCCAGAATGATGTGCACATGAGTGGCTGGTGAATAAAAAGATGGATTTATGAGGATTTTCTATCGTTTCTTCAGAAACCCAAATGCACGTTCAATCACATTTCTGGCCGATGAGTGTCTCTTATTAAAAAGCTCATGTGGATTCCGTGGTGCCCTTCCATCTCTTGCCCACTCTTGAATATGGTATCTTGTTCCTCGAAAAGGTGCAAGAAAACCAGGACCATTGGTATAGCTAGCATCTACTAAGTAGTAATTTCCTATAAGCAACAAACACAATCACTAATGTATATGTAACAAGCTTCCAAAAAACACATTGCCAATTTGAATCCATTCCTTTCTTACATACCACGTGGAACTTGAAGTCCATGAAGCCTACATACAGCATCATGCAGAACCCTTGAATCCGCTGCTGAACCCTCCCATCCAGCAAGGACATAAACAAAGTTTAAGTCCTTATCACACACTCCTAACACATTAGTGCATATTCTCCCTTTCCTTCCTCTGTACCTGGGTTTGTCTGCTTTTGGTACTATTATGTCTAAATATGTCCCATCTAGCGCACCCAGGCAACCCTATGTTTAAATTTGCAACAAACAAATAATCCCGTTAACGAATGTGATAAAGTTAAATGAGACAATGTACTGTAGGTACATTATTTTACTAACCTTAAACCATTTC
>JANZXV010000211.1:20558201-20568825 GCA_027576455.1 Erythroxylum roigii | reverse complement strand
TTTTGAAAATAAATTTTAAATTTTATTATATATTTTTTCAATATAATTACCGGCGGAAAAGTTTCTGTCCCTAACTAGCGACGGAAACCTTGTTATAATTATTCTTGTCTTAATTTTTTAAAAGGGAAGTGACTTATAATACTAAAATATTAAGGTATATATAACAACATTATCTCTAATTGCATAAACATTTTGGATCATTATTAACTTTAAGTAAATAAAATTAAAGTGAATTATAGAGAATAGTTCATGTCAGAAGTATCATGTTATAAGGATTCTAAATAATAAAATTTTATTATAAACATGAATTTCATTATAGAAGATATATACCGTATTATTTAAAAAATTGAATATATACTTAGATCATGAGTTTAAAAAATTGAATATTTTAATAAACGTGCTTTGCAAGACTGATACGTTCGGTGTACAAATACAATTTTAAGCATGGAAGCGCGTAACAAATTTAACATAACGGTTAGGAGAAAGTGGGAGAAACGTACATGGAAGTGTAGTCACGTGGAAGTGGCGCGTAAGAATTAGGGGACCAATATTGAGATTTCCCTTGGTTCTTTGGATTTCCATTGGTTCTTTAGATTTCCCTTGGTTCTTTGGTATTGAATCAAATTCAATGTTTATAATTATTATTTTGCTTATATGTACTATCTATACTATACACAATCCTCCTTTACCTCAGAAAACAAAAACACATTCTTACAAGTAGGCGTATCTTTAACCGAAAAGGAAACAGAAAACCCCCTCCTTTCACATTCCTGTCTATAAAACTAAACCTTCTTTCGTTCATAATTCAGATCATCATCACATCCTTAATTTGAGACAATGAGAGAGATGAGAAAAGATTGCCATGCTCTGCTGAGATGTGGGAAAAGAGAAAGCAAATACTGTCACGGGTTTTCTTCAGGTGAGATGGAGTCTCTTCACTCCTTATGTGAAACCATATTACCTTCTTTGCCGACGACTACCGTTGAAGGTAAACAAGACCCTCCAACAACGGCTGTTCAAGCTTTCTATCGGGCTTCTGCTTCTCACTCGCCTATTCCTGATGAGGTACTTACACACACACACACACACACCCGTATAATGTATATACAAAAGTACCCAGTACTCTTCTCTTTCTGTTTGTAATAAATAATATCATGCATCTGCACAAAATCTTATCTCTCCGACAAGGCGAGTTTAGGTTATATCAGTTGATAATTTAGCTGTTTGATATGACACGAAACTTATCATAGCAGCCCATCGTTTCAGAATGTCTCGGTTTGATAGTTTGTTTGGGATATGTACATGTTTATTCAGGTAGCAGAGACTTTGGTGAAAAGGGGTTTGAGAGAATCTGTGATTCTGGTGAGATCAATTTTATGGGCTCTATCCACAAGGTTGGGTACTTTTATGCTTTGTGGTTCGCTTTGCATCGATGACAAGTGGCCTTACATTAAGAAATTTGGAAGCATGTCTTTGGATAAGAGGGAAAAGATTATACAGAGTTGGTTCAAGAGCAGGTTTTTGACACCTATCAGGCTGGCTTTCATTTACGTAAAGATCCTTTGCGTCTTCGTTTTCTTCTCCCGGGTAAGGATATCTCACAGCTTTAATTTGTTTTTTACAAGATGCTCTTGGCCGAAATTTTTGCTTCGTAAGTTATGACCTGGTCAGACAGTTCCCATATTTGGCGGTGAGCTCAAATTCAACCAAGAAACCAGCCCCGGTTGAAAAAGATGATTAGGTTTAAGTTTAATCTTAGGTTAATTTGGGGCAAATTGAACATGACAAAGTGAATTTGACCTTATCGAGATTTACAAGTTAAAGAAAGTCTTCAATTATTATATCCATGCCCTGCTACTTTACGACCACGCTTTCTTCCAACGAACCTCTACATTAAATGTAGTTAGGACTTGTATGTATTTATCGTGGCATTTATGTGTGGCGCACCTGAATCTGTATTGTTATACAATATGACTGACGCAGTCTTTGGAAGTTAACGCCTTCCGTCGTTGGTGTAAGAAGTTAACGGTTGTTTTAATATTATATACATGTACTCACTAGAGACGGATATAACATTTAAGAAAGGGTACGGTTGATGCGTCGTTATCGATACCATTCCCATCCTCTAGTCTCTGGAGGAGACTTGGGAATCGTTGAGGAGATTCTCTCTTTAGATGGCCGTTTTGAGTCGATCGTATGCCTTACTAATTTCTTTAAATGAGATTTTTTATTAAAAATAGAGTAATTTCCAAGGGTTATTAATGTGATAGTTCTTCTTAGTCTTCAGGATTTGGATATTTAAAATTCAGCTCTAGGATATTGTCCTACCAAATTAAGTTGTAATGTTGATGAAATCAGCTTTAATTAGTTAGTTTGTTTATTTGTATAGTCTGAATCTGAATCCTGCATTGAACCACTATTACCCTAATTATTATTAAGATATCTCTTACCTAAAAACAAATTAAATGCAGCATTGGCTTGCTAATTTTCTTCTGCAGTAATGGTAGGTGAAATAGGAATTGTCAATTTCCAAAAGATTTGTGTTGACTTCAGCTAATATCTGATCCCACACACAACCCAAATTAAAGGTTATTTAATTTCCCTATCTTGATCTCTCTCTATATAATACAGAGAAATTGATGGGAATAACTTCCACGGAATGGAAACATTAATTCAAGAAAAGAAAAGATATTAAGCAGAATATATCCAACAGTGATGCTTTAGCTCTTGTACTTCACTTCACATTTTATTGTTAGTTTCATGAACCTTAGATAACTTTGTTGGATTTTATTTGGAGGGGTTTACTTGGAAGAAATTAACATTTGACTCTACTTATTGATTAATATTGTTTCGACGTGCACAACTTTTCTCAAAATAATTTCATTCCTTCTGTTCCTTTGGGTAGACAATCTGTCATGGACCGTTATGTTTGTCTGCTAGACAGCTCATAAATACGGTACAACATGTCAATTCCACCATAGTTTTGGATTTTCCCCATATAAAACCTCTGAAAAAGACGACAACATCTATCACATTGTCCCTCAGTTAACTAGATAAAGGACAAACACAAAAAAACAAACTGCTGGTGCATTTTAGTCCTTGAAAAGTTTGCATAAACTTTCATGAAAAGTAACAGGAGTAAACACTGTTTTAACAGCCCTAGGTAGCTCGGTTTTCGAGAAACTAAATGAATGATGTAAAACAACCATATATTGAAATTATTTTAAGCTTTACAATTCTCAGTTTTCGAGTTCTAGTGCAGGTGGATGAAAATGGTCGGAACCAATCTTGGGAAGCCATTGGTTATCATGTAGATACGGATGATACTCCTACTCAACCAACAGAAGATAGACCTCTCCAGAAGGGAATAGTGGAAACTATGCAGGAAACTGAGTCCACTCTTCAACGTTCCCTCACCAGCAAAGGTCTCCATGTAACCATGGATTTTGAACAAAAACTTCTAACAATCAAATGTGACGTAGTCATTGTTGGCTCTGGTTGTGGGGGCGGAGTTGCTGCTGCAATTCTTTCAGCTTCTGGCCACAAGGTGGTTGTTCTTGAGAAAGGAAATTATTTCACTGCTAGAGACTATTCAGGCTTGGAAGGCCCTTCACTGGATCAACTGTATGAAGCAGGTGGGATGCTTCCAACTACTGATGGAAAGACGATGATTTTGGCAGGTTCCACAGTTGGAGGTGGCTCTGCTATTAACTGGTCAGCTTGTATCAGAACCCCAGAATCTATTCTCAGGGAATGGGCTCAGGATCAGGAAATTAGGTTCTTTGGCAGCCCTGAATATGTTTCTGCAATGGATATAGTTTGTGAAAGGATTGGAGTTACAGGAAATTGTGTGAAGGAGGGGCTTCAGAATCAAGTTCTAAGAAAAGGGTGTGAAGAACTTGGCCTTGAAGTTAATGCAGTCCCAAGAAATTCTTCAGAGAAACATTATTGTGGATCTTGCGGCTACGGTTGTCAGAAAGGAGAGAAAAAAGGGACCGATACAACGTGGTTAGTTGATGCCGTTGATAATGGTTCAGTGATTTTAACGGGATGCAAAGCGGCGAAGCTCATATTGGAAGAGAATAAGGGTGGAAGCCAAAAAGAAAAGAAATGTTTAGGAGTTTTGGCAAAGACATTAAATGATAATATCCGATTCAATTTGCACATAGAGGCTAAAGCAACAATATCAGCAGGTGGGGCACTTCTGACACCACCTTTACTAATCTCTAGCGGATTGCAGAATGAGAATATTGGCCGAAATCTTCACCTGCACCCTGTTCTCATGGCCTGGGGCTACTTTCCTGAGTCAAATTCAGAGTTGAAGGGTAAATCATTTGAAGGTGGAATAATTACATCGATTCATAAGGTGATGTCAGCGGGTTCGAGCGTCAGGGCTATTATCGAAACTCCGTTATTAGGTCCAGCATCATTTGCCACATTATGTCCCTGGGAGTCAGGACTTGACATGAAGAAAAGACTGTTGAGGTATGCTAGAACAGTTCACATGATAGTGATTATCAGAGATCGGGGGTCGGGTGAAGTTAAGGTAGAGGGTAGGATACACCATAACTTGCACGACGTGGACAAAGAGAATTTGAAGGCAGGTTTAAGACAGGCTTTAAGGATTCTAATAGCAGCAGGAGCAGTTGAAGTTGGTACACACAGAAGTGATGGACAAAGACTTAAGTGTAAAGGGATTGATAGTAGAAGCCTGGAGGAATTTCTGGACACAGTTTGTCCACCTGACGGAGCAATGTCACCTGAAGAACACTGGGCGTTATACTGCTCTGCCCATCAAATGGGGAGCTGCAGGATTGGAAAGAACGAAAAGGACGGTGCAGTGGATGAGAATGGAGAGAGTTGGGAAGCAGAGGGGTTATATGTTTGTGATGCTAGTGTGTTGCCAAGTGCTGTTGGAGTAAATCCTATGATCACAATCCAGACAACTGCCTACTGTCTGTCAAAGAGGATAGCCAAATCCTTATCATCAGCATACAATTAAGATTTCTGGTGCTTACTTTCTAAGATTTAATGAAGAAAGCAATTTCCCTTGCTCTGGTTTTCTCAGATCTACCGCAGTTGTTGTTGATGAACCAGAAACGTTGGATGATCCCTTCTATTCAATATGCTTACCAAATGGTATATATAGTAATAATAGTTATATTCAAGAACACACTCTGTTGGGCTTAATTCCTTTGATATATTTGCCGATGCAAGGTATATTAGGATGTCTTCGTAAGTTAAATATAAGTAAATAGAATTGCATTGATTAGTTTCAAATGGACATATGTTATCTTTCATATATTTGCATTAGATAGAATATAGATTTGTTGCTTTAACGATAATAAATAGTAAATAAAATTTCATGTTAAATACAAAAACTTATCATCATAATTTAATTAATTCAATTTGAAAAATGAATATTTCTGATATGAAATACTATTAACTGTAAAATATCTAATACATATTTAATGTATGTAATTAAGTGGTTTCAATTTCACATCAACTTATAATTAATAAAATTAAATTGAATTAATTCATTTTGAAATAAACATGTTTTCAATTATAAAGCAATATAAAATTTAGACATTTTTAATATTAATGTAATATAGATTTAGATTAAGACTTTATATAAAAATACGAATAAATGAAGGTAAATCAAATACATACGGTTTATATAATTAAGGATTGTTTGTCCCGTTTACATTCCCTCATATTATTTATCTTTGTTTTTTTTTTAGGGAAAAAGCCACTGCATTGAATTAAACGAAATCACTAATACAAACAGGAGGGGACTGAAAAAACTGAAACTCAGAAAAGGACAAAGCCCTACGAGCTAACATATGTGCAGCTACATTTTCGCACCGCCGGATCCAAGCCACAACAATATCAGGACGGTGCGCCAAGAGAACACGACAATCGTGAATAACGGGTCCGAACTCAGACCAATCAGGAAGAGTACACCGCAAAGCCGACACCAAATTTTGTGCATCAGTGAAAACAATACCTAGATCTGGACAGCAAGTTGAAACCTGCTCCAGAGCGAGGCGCAGAGCATAGGCCTCGGCCGTGCAAGGAGGCAGACAACCTGACCGAAAGGAGGAGAAAGCATGAACAAAACGATCATCGGCGGATCGCGTTACCGCCCCTGAACCAATACTAAATGACGCCGCAAAGACAACAGCATCCGTGTAGCATCGCCAGCCAACCTGTAGACCACTGTGAGCACCAGACAACTGGGCGAGTAGAGAAGCAACCTGCTGCCGTTTACGTGATTGGGCAGCAGACCAGTCAGCGTGAAAAACTAGAGTGTGGTGAAGAACCACTCCAGGCGGAACCACATGTTGATTCCAAATGACCTCGTTGCGAGCCCACCAAATTTTCCAACACACCATAGCAAAACCTTCAACAATAGTGGAATCCGGATGAGCACATAACTCTGTAAAACAATCACTCAGAGAGAGATCAAGAGAGCCACCCCCTCGGCCCCAAAGTTGCCAAACCGAACGGGCAGCAGTACAATGCAACAACACATTATCCACGGTTTCCAAAGGGACTCCACAACCACAACTAGGATCAAGAGGAAGTCCTCGCTGTGCTAATCTTGATTTGGTGGGCAAAAGGTTATGGAAAGCTCGCCAAAGAAACTCGCGGACCTTAGGAGGGATATGTAACCGCCAGAGCTTCTTCCAGTTAATAACATGGGAGGTCTCCGAAACACAGTTTAAGTATGAGGCGACATAGTAACCAGATTTTACCGTATAAGCACCCCTCTTATCAAAATGCCAAATGCGACGATCAGCCAAAGAAGAGGAGAGGGGAATCGAAAGTATAGTTTGGACATCATCATCATCAAATAAAGCTTGGACCTTATCAACGGCCCACCGATTGGTGGAGGAATCAAGAAGGTCAGCCACCCGCAAGTCAGAAACATTGGACGGGGAAGCAGAAGCAACATGAAACGCGTGGTCTCTTGGCAGCCAAGGGTCCGACCAGACCTTGACATCTAGACCATTACCAACACGCCACTTGAGACCCGCACGAAGAATAGCAGCTGCATGATGTACACCTCGCCAAGTAAAGCTGGGGTTATTGCCAAGACGAGCAGACAGGAAATCACCACGAGGGAAATACTGAGCACGATAAAGACGAAAAAGAAGCGTATTCGGAGAGGCCAGAAGTCGCCAGCCTTGCTTTGCGAGCAAAGCCAGATTAAAACACCGTAAATTGCGAAACCCGAAACCACCATCACTCTTCTTCTCACACATACGATCCCAACGCAGCCAATGAAGCTTATGGGCCCTGTCGTCCGTCGAACCTCACCAAAAGGAATTCATCATCCGTTGCAACTCATCACACAACGACACTGGCAACAAGAAAATACTCATACTATACGCAGGAAGAGCTTGAGCTACAGCCTTCAGTAAAATCTCCTTACCTGTACGAGATAAAACTTGTGCTGCCAAAGCTGAAGGCGAGCCCATAATCTATCACGGAGAAAAGCAAAGATGGTTTTCTTATCACGACCAATCAAAGATGGCAGACCAAGATACCTACTATGGTCAAGAGGAGTGTGAACCTCAAGAATATTAGATAAAATCACCCGCTGCACTTCAAAAACATTGGAGCCATAAAACACACCAGACTTTTGCAAGTTGACGGCTTGTCTGGAAGCTCGTTCATAAACGGACAGCAAAGAACGAATCTCATGACACTGCTGTTCAGTAGCTTGAAAGAAGAGGAAGGAGTCATCGGCAAACAGCAGATGAGAAACTGAAGGACTATTACGACATATAGAAATACCAGTAATAGTGCGCCGACTCTCGGCATCAGACAACAAAGCAGATAAGCCTTCAGCACAAATGACATACAAGTAGGGAGATAAAGGATCACTCTGCCGAAATCCACGAGAAGAAACTACCGGCCCAATCTCGTCCCCATTAACAGCAATAGAATACCGAACATGCCGCACACACATCATAACCAATGCGATCCAGCGAGCATCAAACCCCAGAGCCGACATTATATGTTCAAGATAAGCCCAATCTAAACAATCATAGGCTTTACTAATATCAAGTTTCAAAGCCACTTCGCAACCTGCACGACCTGTACGATTTTTCATATAATGCAACAGTTCAAAGGCCACTAAGATGTTATCAGTAATAAGACGACCTTAGATAAAAGCAGACTGAGTATCAGAAATAATACGAGGGAGGAGCCTCTTCAACCGATTCGCAAGAAGTTTAGCGACAATCTTGTATAAAACATTACACAAAGAGAGAGGACGCAAATCCTTGACTGAAGTAGAATGATCAACCTTGGGGATGAGAACCAGTATCGTGTCTGTAAGTGAAGGGGGGAAATGACCTGCTGCCAGCCAGGTATTCCCTGCCACAACAATCTCAGGACCAATCAAGTGCCAAAAGTTCTGGAAAAAAGCCGGATTTAACCCATCAGGCCCAGGGGCTTTATCAGGATGCATAGAGAAGACCGCATACCTGAATTCAACCGCCGAAAAGGGAGCCAGCAGCGTCGCATTATCAGCCGCAGTAACACGAGCAGTAATTAAATCAGTAACAGCCGAATAATCCCCACCGTCTGCAGTAAACAGCCTGTCGAAATAGTCATGAAGAATGGTGTGAATCTCCTCCTTTGTGCGAACCAGCGCTCCGGTACTGTCAGCAAGTGCAGAAATCGTGTTTTTCCGCTTCTGCGAGCTAGCAGATAAGTGGAAGAATTTTGAATTAACACCCCCATCTCGCAACCAAAACTCTTTGGCCCGCTGTTTCCACTTAATGCACTATAATTCCAGAAGGCGATTCAACTCGTCACGAGTAGCGTAGTAATCAGTGCAATTGACACTACGCAAAGCTTCCAATTTACACTACAATCGCCGTTTCTCAATGACCAAAGCCCGATCAAGGTTACGGCCCCATCGATCAAGCGTTGAACATAAAAAGGCCTTCTTTTCCATAACACTGCCATTAAACAACCAAGCAGCTTCCACCACACGGAACAACTCATCCTGCAGAAGCCACTTATTTTCAAACTTGAAACGTCGGCGGTGCCAAGTCAAAATAGTGGCATCCGTAGTGACCACCAGAGGAGAATGGTCTGAGACAGGGGCAACACTAGTTGTGATAAAAGCATGAGGAAAGTGCTCAAACCAAGCAGTGTTGGCCTCAGGTCCACCAATGTCCATATCCGAACCACCAGAGGCACCCGAATCAGCAATAAGAACACCTTGTAACAGAGACCCATCCTCATTCCTTAACCATCGGCTCGGTGGCTGCTGAGAACGCCTACCAACTAAAGCACGAAGGGAATTGTCCCAGCCATAAGGTGGAGCGATAGGCAGAGAACGTAACCGCTCCGGACAAAGAGTTTCACCATGACCAAGTAAGCCACAAATAAAACAAAACAAGGGCAGCTTCTCATATTGAAACCGAGCAAAGAAAGAACAAGTGACAGAGATACTGATTTTCTTGCGACGCTTAAGAGGAACACGAACATCAATGCGAACACGGAGACGCATGTAGGGTCGAGGACTTGTACCCAAGAGCGAAGTATCGTACTCTAGAAAACTACCAATGAAATTCCCAAACTGTATAGCTAACGATTCCGACATGAGACCAGACTGTAACCCATGCACTTGTACCCAAAAATCAGCATAAAGCAAGGGAACCTCCAAGGGGATGTCCCCCTGTCGCAACCGATGCAAAACAAGAAGATGTCGATTGAAATCATAAGGCCCACCCTGCAGAATACGGACGACGTCAACCTGGTGGAAGAAGCGAAACAAATACCGACGAGCCCCAATATCAGTGATGGCTATGCCAGCTTGCGGTTGCCAAATATCAGCCATAAGGTTCTGGAAGGCAGAGAAATTGATGCGAGAAGAGGTGAGCAACATACCCACTAAGCACAAGTGAAAATTCCAATCCGAAGCACCACCGCCAGCTGGAACTACCCAATCATCATCCTCACCACCGGTAAGAGACAGGCAGACGATAGCCTCATTCAACGCCATGAACAACCCAGGGGCTTGCCAAAGACGGCACCAATAGGAAGACCCTAAGAGAAAGCGAACCCTAAGAAATTGGGAAAACCCCAAAAAAATTGTTAATTTTTAGTTATAAATTATTAAAATAAAAATAAGTTAATTTAAAATTTTATATTTAAAATAATTTATTTTTTAATTATTGATAAAATTCTAAACCCATTGTCGATTTTTCTATGTACAATTTACTCCCCACAGGGCATCAGGTCAGCCTGGACCTTGGGAAAGCCCAGCCTCTTTTTGTTGGCCGAATCATGTAAACTATTCTTGAAGTAACTATACATATTTTCTTTTCTGAAAATGATGTGACGAGTGCCTCCATCGATAGTTTTCAGGGCTTACGAGATTGTATATCTGAGAGTTGCAGTATTACGAACATCGTATTGGATTTATTTTTAGTATATTATAGTATCAGTATCAGTTAATAATATTATTTTAGATACTTTTTAAAATTTTATAAAATTGCAAAATAATTTCTTAATATATCCCCCATTTTCAGAGCCCAGCTATCCGGAGTCATAAAGTGTGAGTGGGTTCCCTTGTAGGGTTATTTCAATGAAAGCC
>JANZXV010000211.1:20535176-20546700 GCA_027576455.1 Erythroxylum roigii | reverse complement strand
CATATGTAAGTAATTATTTTCAATATTAAATTAGATTTTATAATAAATTAAGATTTATTATCAAAAAATTTATTCTCCAATTATCTAGAATTAAAATATATTCAAATGCCTCAAGTTCCTTTATAAAACATAATTATTTAACATAGAATTTATCTCGTTTAATATGCATTATAAAATAATAAGAATGTTCTTTTGATATTCTAAAATTAAATTTTATTTTTAGAAAATATTTAACTTACTAATTTGATATAAATTATCTGTAATAATTGATAGCGAATTATTTTAATTGAAAATAATAATATTTATATATTAAAGAAAATAATTGCATATATATATATATCATATAATTATGTAAAATTTGAATAAAATTAGAAATAATAGTCCAAAGTGCGAGTCTAATTCTAACAATTTTACCATAGGGGACTTAGAAAAATTAATGCTCTTAATGGGTCAATTTGAGGAAAACCACAGACACACATCAACTTCTTTTAAAAAGTACACACAGGATCATCATGGAAAAGCCCGCGACTCAGAGAAAGGGTCGCATTTACATAAGGGAACTGTACTTAGAATTCCCAAGAACTTGCAATGTTATTGGTTGCTACTGCTTTACACTTATGAATGGCGTGATAAATTTGAATGATAATAAGGGTATGGACATTTTGATCATGATGCTGGCAATCCTTGTTACGGTGGTGACATCAAGTTTTGAGTTAACCCTATGCCAATCCTTAAGAGTGCTATATGACGTTAGTTGATGTGGAGAAGTTCTTAAACAAATATAAGATGATCAGGCACCGGAACATCTGCTGAGCGAAATCATTTTACGCATCTGAATCTGAAGCACGAAATGGTAAAGGAACCGCCTTTACTGCTCTGAACTTTCCAGCATTGTTTAAATGCTCATTCTCCAACCTGTTTCAACCATTACCTAAGCTCTTGTTAATTTCATTAGTTTCGCTGGACAGATTTGCTTGTTTCACAAAATATACAAATAGTACTTGCGAGCTAATATTATAGCAGTAGAAATCAGTTAAAACATCCTGACACGTTTTATAATTTAAACACTAAACTTCGATTGTCCACCAATTAAGTACCTGTAAAAATTCCAGTGGCCTCGTCGGATAACTTCTAAGGCAGCCAGGAAAAAGTCCAACATCCTTCTCTCAACCATATTGTTCACACGAAATCCCACGACTGTCTCCACCCAAGCCACTCTAAGAACGAAGTTCAAAGCCTGCAATATTCCAATTCCCAAGAAAATTCCTTAACATCCGATGTGACTTGCTAGGATTAAGGGAAAGAGAGAACTCACAATTGACATGTAATATATGCTTTTGTTCTTGAGAATCAAGTCGTCTCTTAGCCACTTATGTTTGGAATTTTGATTAAGAAGTCCCCAGTCCTTAACAAAATCCCAGTACAGCTGATAAGCTGTAGCGAAAACAGATGTAGCCAAAACTATACCAAACC
Organism: Erythroxylum roigii; assembly: GCA_027576455.1. Lineage (NCBI taxonomy): Eukaryota > Viridiplantae > Streptophyta > Magnoliopsida > Malpighiales > Erythroxylaceae > Erythroxylum > Erythroxylum roigii. The sequence continues at coordinate 20,545,227 of JANZXV010000211.1, read as the reverse complement.
ATAGTTCATTCTCCTGCCTAGCAAAAGTTAACCTTGCACCAGCAGCCACCATTGCCGACACATACTTCCCCATGTTAGCCAAGTGATGCATGTCACTTTCATCAAACCATCTTCTTGCACACTTCCGTTCAAAAATAAGTAAGCTTAAATCACCTCGATGCCATAAAATTGGATAGCAGATAACATTCTTATGCATTAATGAAAATGAAACATGTTCAAGTAGGTAGCAATTTTACCTGCATAGCACGCCAATAGTATGGCATAAATGAAATTACGTAAGCAAGCTCCCTAAATAATCTTCCGGAGCTGCAAGTTTCATAGCTGTGAGTCCTAAAACTCCCAGCTAGAAAGTAGCAAGTTGTCGACTCCATATGCCTCAGTAGCGGAATCTGTTAATGGGATATACAGATTTCACAAACAAAATCAACTTAAACTACAAATTAATCTGAAAATTCCTATCCATGATGTATTCTAGTGAATTTCAAGTTGGTTGTAAACTGGTTTCCCCAAGGATCAAACAATGTGTAAGATGGCTAATGAATCACCTGACTGGTAAGCTGATCAGCCATGAAAAAGTCTACCATCAAAACCTGCAGATGTACACATTATTTCAAAGAGAAAAAATAAGAAAGAGTGGGTAATGATTTTGACCAAATTGATAAGCAACGAAACTATGCACTTTTACCTTATAAAATGGGGAGCAGATTATGTTACGCAAAACGCGAATGAAGCAGTATCGTGTTGGTCGGTAGAAAATGTCAAATGGGCAGACGAGCAATGCCATGTAAAACTGAATATAACCAACAATTTGCATGTACAAGAATTTAAGCCAAATTTGTTTCTTATGAGAGGCAGATGGTTGTTTGTTGAAGAAGGAATGAACTAGATAAAAACTAAAAATAAGTAAGGAAGGTACACGTACTAGGAGGAGAATTCCTGGAATGGCGTCGACATGGCTTGGAGAAAAACCACTAGCACGTAGTAGAAGATGGACAACCATTGCGCCAACCACAGAGGTCATGAGAGTGGTGCACATGAGAAAGGCATCTCTATACTTGAGGGCTGTAGTGTGTTGAAATTCAAAGATGAAATTGTAGTTTATTCTTGTAGTCTTCCACAAGAACACGTTGCAACCATACGTAAACAAGTGCAAGCTTAACAAGGCAAACACACTGCATAATCAGATCGACGTTCAGATCGTTAGTTACAACTGATTATGAAGTAACCATGTTAACTGGCCAATCCAAACCGTATCAAAAGGTTTGTTGAATGGACAGTGAATTCTGAAATAGAATAGTACCAATGTAGATATTTTTGGCAAGCACTTGGTTTTAAAAAGAGGGCTTATAAGGAATAAGCACCTGAAAACAGGGTACACAGTTTCGACATATGATCGTCCAGTACTGGGCTTAAAAATACCGGACAAATGAGCCAGGATTGCATATATACTGAACAGTGAGACAAAACACCCCGTAAACAAGCCTGCAGTAAGGGAGAGAAATAATGAATAACAACTTCACTGCGTCAAAATTAATCCTACAAAAGCCAGATAGAATAATATGATTGATGGGTCCTACTTTAGCTGGCACTAGCACTACACTATTATTTATCTCCCAATACTCGTGTGCGGCGTTATCCTAGCCCCACAAGTCGTGTTGGGATTACCCAGGGCTGAACAGGAAAACATACAGCTCAAAAATTCTTGCATTTACCACGTTTAGTATTGTTACTCTCTTGACCAAAAATGAAAGTAGAGTATATTATTAGTTTCTGGACCACACAAGTCTGGAGACAGTTTTCTTGATAGTAATTTCAAGCTAAGGGATTAAATTTTAATGGAGGATGATGCCTTTATTATTTCTTTCTTTCTGCCTTAATTTACCACTAAGACATTAACGATAGTGGGAGATTTACATACCAACAAAAAAGGTGACCATGTGAGACTCCTTCTGCTGCTGAGGTCTCAGGAACTTCATTGCCTTTTTCCTGTCATTGTTGGCGAAGTGCTTCGTGAAATTGGACTCCACTTCATCCATTAGTCTAACAACCTTGTTAATGAAATAAAATTCAATTAAAACAAATTACCAACCCAACCCATTCTCCAAATAAATATTTAGTGGTTTGGTGATGCTGGACTCAACCTTAATTCTATTGTACAAACATTGATTAGCAGATGGTGAGGGCATTAACTATATCTGAATCACGCGTATCATTATTGATCGGATGGTCAAAACTAGATAATATATGACAATGTTAAGCAGAGACATTCATCCATATGCGAGAGTATAAGAGGTCACCTTATCAGAGCCAATAAAGTGAGACCGCTTCACAACTTGCAGGTAACTAGCTGATGCCTGCTGGTTTGCTACCTGTTAAGATAAAGAAAAAAACAAATTATATATGCAAGGATGTCCAAGATTTGAAATTAGCTTAGCCTTGTTTAAATAAAATTATATAGCTAGGTTGGTAATTAAGGAAAATTAATATTTTCTTTCTTACAAACAAACTAGTAGTAAGCAGCTTTCACAATTCGTTTAGGATTATCGCAGCAAGCATATATACATAGTTAAAACTGATTTGATTGTAACTACACAAAATTATACGATTGTCAGAACCTTGGAATTCAAATGCAATCGTTGAAGCAGAAGAAGAAATTCAAACCACCTGCTCATTGGTTGACTTTATGCAAATAAAGCTAGCTTTGCTTGTTCTGTTTGTGCATTTATGCACAAATGCATGCGTCATAAAACTGACAATCTCTTACCTTATCAAATTTTTTGAGTATCTTTGTAAAGGCCACCATATTCAATGAGCTGGCAAGAATAACAAAAATAGAATTAGACACTTCTATATTTAGCCTTTGAGCTACTGCTAAATCTATAATTGAACTACTATAATTAAGCACCCCTAGCTTCCGAATACAATACGTCCCTTAATTGAACTACTATGCAAAACCCTTGAGACCATATACTAATTTCTTTTTTTTTTTTGTTCCTTTCCTAAAACGGCAAGGCCACATCCATCACCAACCTTCATTTAATGAATAAGACTTACGTGAACCTATCTTTTCAATTACATATATAATATACTACCAAATATTACCATTAAAAGAAAAAGATTAAATTCAAGATCAAGGGACAAGAGACCTGTAAGTTTTGAGCAGGCCAAGGCCTTTATAGAGCTCCACATATGCACTCCTAAGCATCTTCGCCGCGCATTGGATCTTCTTTCTTTTTAGGAAATCTCCTTGACCTTCCTTCTTTGGATTGTTCACTATATCTTCCCAAAGCATCGCTACCACCTTTGCTATTGTTCGGGTCGGTGTGGTTGCCGGAATGTCAATCCTCATTGCCATTTTTGGCTTCCCTTTCTTTGTCTTTGCCCTGGTTGCTGAATTGATGAAATTGACACCATGTTTCTCTAATGCGGCGATTATTTCATCTGTTTGTGGGGATTCAGCCTTCGTAGACATCTCTAACGATTCATTTGAAGTCTCTGCATGAATAGTGAAGAGATTGTTACAAAATGGAAACAAAATTTACCATCGCTAGACCTAGCAGGTCAGTAATATTTAAGTTGTCTTCAATACTCAGCGGCAAGGACTCGATTTTTCTTTATATTATCGCAAATCAAAGCACTACAAGTAAAGGAATAAGAAGTATATATAATTAAGATAGTTTTCACGGTAATGGGAAAACATATTGGTGTAAAAAAGGGCTCGAAGAAATTGGAAGGAAACTTTACGGAACATTGCTAAGTCGACATCAATGGAGTCCGTAAGCTTAGAGAATTGAAGTGGAAAAAAAAAAAGTCCAATGTTGGACAACAAAAAATCGTTAGTGCACGTATGGTATGATTAATGTTGCCTCGCTAATATCAAACCTTGATCATCATACCAACTACTTGTTTTCTTGCATCCATGGAAAGTAGCACCACATATATTATATTTAATACAGCATTAAGTTTTTGTACAATTTTTTATCATACAATATGGTGTTGCCACTAATTTAGATAGATAGTGAAGATAAATTAGCTGACATAAGATTTTTTCTATAATTTAAGGTGACTACTTTCCTAATTTACATCGAAAGGCAAAACGCAAGATTTAACATTGGACAAAGTTTTAGAAATATTTGTTGCATTAAACCATAACTGAAGAAATAGTGTTCAGAAAGTAGATTTGCGTCATCAAAATTTAATACACAATTTCTAAGATCTGCCACAGAGTCAAACGAATAGTGACTCCATTAGTTTTGACATAATTAATTTTTCTCTGTGGAAAGGAATTTGCCACGTCTATCTGTATAGAAAGATAAGAATAAATAATTAATAAAAAGAACATCAAGTTTCCGGGTCTCCACGTGTTCCCAATTAATTTAATAATTAATGTTATGAACTCTAAACCCCAAATCAGCAAATATATATATTTTTCATATGAATTAGCGTCTTGTTAATTAGCTACAGCATTTTTCACTAAAATTCGCTACTTTGAATTGGGTCTGCAAATTTGGGTGGATGGTTGCTCTCAGTCATCGCTAGCTGTTTAATTTGGCTCAGACTTGGGATAGAAAAGGAGGAAAAGTCTCAAATCCTTTTCATTAGTTCTTAAGAATATATATGTCTGCATTACCTAAGTTGAACGTTGATTGAATGCAGGTACGTAAATGTTTAAGATTAAAATCAATATTTACAAACATAAAATTAATTTCCAATACATGCGGGTCGCAACGTTTTTTATGTAGAATATATATAGCTAGCGCAGGATACATATATACAACTGCCATCAAACTTTGTAACTTAGTACGTGAGCTTTCTTAATCTTATTCTCCAATAAAGTTTAAATCATGAAGACCATATAAGTTTTTTGATAGAAAGTGCAATCAATTAATATATATAAAACTTAGGCATTTATATATAGTTTTTGCACTCAGATCGCATGATGTCATATCAAGAATCTAGTAGCAGTATGTTGTTATAAATATGCATGGTACCATGTTAACAAAATTTTAATAGAAAATCAATTATTTAATTTTACAAAATTTTAGTTTGAATTGAGAATTAAAAGGGAATTGGATAAAATAGAAAAGATTACCAGAGAAATCAGAGTTACGGGCGGGAGAAGAGGACCAAGAACGTGGAAGAATTCCAGGACTTGGCTTCCGGCGACGATCACTGACGATTTGCTTGAGGTCCATGAGAATTTCTAGTTGCTTGTTCAGAGTGTCTGCTCTTTCAAGAAACTCACACTCTCGAGACTTGTAAAACTGGTTTACCTTATTTAACTCTTCATCCAATTCCTCAAAGAATACCTTCACCTGTATTGTATATAAATACACAGACAGACACATATATACATATGAAAATTTGACAAAATACTTTTGAAAAGGTTTGGAAGAAAAGAACAAAGTAACGAAAGGAGGTAGATCATATCCATTCTAATTAAGAAAAAACATATAGTGATGACAAGAGCATGAAATAGTATTTCGTATATATAAATTAAACAATATATATATATTCAAGGTATATATATAATTATACCTCATCTTCCTCTGAGAATAATTGAACAAGCTCAGTTTGGTATACTTCCTCCTCATTTCCATCCTCCATTCTTTTACTTCTCACCTGTAAATAACAAACTACAAAATTAAAGAAGTTTGATGGAGTGATTATGCACATATAGCAACAAAAGTTTTTGTCAGTTTGCGTACGTCCTTTTAGATGATCTATTGTTTGTTTTAGTGCCTTGTGTTGCTTTCACGATACTTTCGTGATATTGAGCACCACTCTATATAACGGCTTCCGCGATTTCGTGATAGAATGAGAAACATCTCATACACTAACTTCAAAACCTACGCCCCAAAAAAGGGACTGTTTTGAAACCATTTCACTAAGCTAATTATCTATATCTAACATGCACTAGCTACCACCATCTATTAATTATTACCATTATTCATTCTACAAGACACAATTTATCCTCTTTTGTTGTATTACCATAGCTTAACCTGTCATCTGTCTTTTTCAAGTAAACTTAATTTTAAAAGAAAGTAACTCATTTCATCCCTTGATTCTTAATTTTCTTGTATTTGAAATTAATAATATTTCAAATAAATCACTTTATGTTCACATGTATAACGTTTATTAGTCTCTTTTTTGTTATAATATTTAGTACTTCTGTGTTAAAAAGAAAACAAAAGAAAAACTATTCGAAATAGAAATAGTATTTTCTTGACTGCCTTTAGCTAGTTATGTGCCCGAACTCATTAAGAAGAAAACAAAGATTAAAATTCATAACTTCTTATAATTCAACCAGACGTGTTGAAATGCTGATCAGACCCCACTTCACAGTTACGTGTGACGCGGGACACCCAAACACATCACCAGTGGTTTTTATTATATATGGCTCTTATTTGAGGAACAAATGCGTAAACAAGTGAAATTTTGTCAAGAAAAAGCTGTGAGTTGTGACGTAAGCTCACAACCGAAAGAGGACGAGAAGCGAATTTGAAGACTCAAAAGTTGATAGCCCCTTAACCTAGGATATGGTGTTAGTTGAAGATGTCTAGACATAGGGCGAGCCCGATGTATATGCTTTGCCTTTTCTTTTTTAAAAAAAAACATGAAATCAAGGTTTATTCATCGCCATTACGCAAAACGTACGACGTATACAATAGACGCCAGTCTCTGCGAAGATGGCCGGAAACAAAGCTTACATAAAAAACTCGTGGGTATAGACTAGTGGATGCATACTCGTGGGCATGCATGTATAAATGTGAATGAGACATGAAGTTTTGGTGTAGAATGTTGATGCTACTGCTTTTCCTAAGTTAAGTACCTTAATGATCTGGGTTTGATGAACGGTGTGAGGATTGAAGAACTTGACGGAGAAGTTGTTGGCGAGGAAGCAAATGGAGTCGAAAATGGATCGACCAAAATCAGGAGGGCCAATATCTTGTGAGTGTATTGGTTTTGTGGAGAGCTTGATCTTCTTAATCTGCTTCTTGAGCTGCCTGTAGTTGACAAACGCATCTTTCCATTCTGGGATAAGTTGAGCTTCAAGCTCCTTTGAGAACTTCACCATTTCTTTTGTCTTTGTCTTTGAATTAAGAGAAAGGCTAGATGTGTGGTGAGGAGGAGGCTTGGAGAAGCTGAGAGGTGAGAAGGATTAGAGAGGTTTATATTTATAAACAAAATACGTTCAAGAAAAAAGGAGAGAGAGAGAGGAAATTGTAAGTGGAGTTGCTTGTTGATAATGGAACACAAATGTGTCATTTGGTTTCTCTAAATATCATGGATTTTCCATTTAACATAAAGTTAGTGCAAAAGACTCGACACATACATCATTGAAATGTTAGTATCGGTGGATAGATGGGATGACCTTCATTTATAAGATGTTATGTTTTTTCATTTAAAGGGCACAACACTTTTGGACCAAACAAAGCGGAATTGATCAGTTACGCAAAACTCATCCAGTATAACATTGAGCCCAAGCCTACTATATTTCTTTTTAATATTTTCAGGTACTAAATTGGAAAATGAAATTAAGTTTATCCTCTTATCTATAATAAAATAATTAATTAAGATTTAGCATGGTCACAATATGAAATTTGTGGTGCATAAAGCTTGTTAGTGTAAATAGTGTTTGAATCATTATAAACTCTGTGAACAAAATGTGGCATTGGAAAACATTCTCTCATTTTATTTCTAAAAGTTGGCTATATTTTCAAGGAATATACTTTATGAGGAAATAGAATACTTTTTTTAAAAAAATTGCTAGAACCTGCTTTTTTATTTAAGTTAAATGCGATTTAACTAAAGCCCTAGATTATTGAATCAGAGGAGAAATATAAATTGTTAATTCAAATTCCAATAAACATTCAATGTGGAGTATTTACTACAAGTCAAGTTAATTAAAACAAACTAAAAAATGAGTCACGCCATGAATTTTGCAACCATTAAAAAACTATTTGAAAGAGTAAAAACGATAGCAAATAACATATTAAAGATATGTACAATTAAGAAAAATTAATTGGATAGACATGAACTAGAAGAAAGAAAATATGACAACTAAGAAAAAACATAGTTAGGCATAAAATATTGTTAATTTGTAATTTATTTGATATTTCCGAATGTTTATAGTTAATTTACATGTTTTTGTTCCTTATCCTGCATAACTAAAACCATAATTTTCTTCCCCCTTTTTTTTTTGGTAATGGCTCTCCTTCTCTTATTATTATGTGCTTTTATAAGTTCAATAATTCGTACAGGTCTAATGGTCTCCTCTCTTCCTCTTTTGCCTATTGAATCTCCTTCTCCTCTCATAGTATCATTTCTCTTCCAAAGCTCTCCATTATCATCTTCCTCATTTATTTACAACTCTCCCTATTTTGATTTTCCTTATCTGATTCCTTTAATTGTTAATCCTCTCAACTTGGTCACCAACCTAACTTTTTAGTCCCCTCTTCCTTCTCCATTCCTCATACCTCTAAGTTCCTCCCCTCTTTCTTATCCTCCTCCAACTCCTCAAGAAGGACCCTCCTCTTCTACTTCCAAACTTTCTTGGTATAAAGTCATTGTAGATATCTCTCCCTATGATACCTTAAACTTCTTTTCTCATTTTGCTAGCGAAGTTCCCATTATTATCTCCATTCCAGTTGAAGTGTCGAGAGATAGTGCTACCAAATGGTGACCAACCTTACTTGGTTATTTGGTGGATAAAAATTAGTATTCCCTCGGCTTACAAAAACTGACAAAAACATGGTTTGAAGAGTACCTTTATCAATGAAGATAATCTTTTCCTCTTCATGTTCAGTGGGAAACAAACTTGATGAAGGTTGTTGAACTAGAATGCTAGAACATCAATGGTAAATCGATGCTACTCCAAAAATTGCTTCTAGGTCTTGATATGAAAAGACTTAAATTGAAATATGTTCCTATTTAGGTGAAAAATTCATAATATTACTTACACCAAAGTATGTATTAAAGTAGGAATGGACCAAGACTTACCTAAAACATTAAACTTAAAGATGACAAAAGGGACCGGTCCAACTCAAAGTCAACAAGATAAACTTGGGTTGATCAAGATTTAGATTAGGCTTAAACTTGGATGGCCAACTTGAATCCCTCCCTAAAATGCTTAACCACTTACACTAAAATAATAATATTTTAGCCATTTATACCAGAAAAATATTGTTTTGTTGACAATATGAGTCTAACCGAGCTTTAGGTTGAGATCAGGCTTCGACTTAGACCATCGCTAAGGATGATAATAAGGGAAGACTAAATGATGAGGTAAACTAATTCAGGTAGATATCTATGTAAAATACTAATAGAAGCCTTCTAAATCCACTCTATTCAAGGAAGAAAAACTTATAAGTAAGGTATTCCATATAATTGATTTGAAACTTTCGAGAAATGACTCAAACAAATTCTCAGAAGGAAAAGGAAAAACTTTCCTATGAAACTAGTTAAGTCATCATACATTAAGACTCATATGACTGATTGTATGAACATAAACCTATTTGCAAAAAGGTGAAGGATTCAAATATAGATCTTAAGACTTCTCTTAACTAGAAAGGATTTGAACAAATCTCTACATACGTAATCCCTGCAAAAAAATTATCTATTGAATTATTATCTATTAATAGCTCAGCACCAGCTACCAAGAAAAATGTTGGAAGGAATCCCTAAAAAAATTTCTTCACGAACTCCTCTTCTAGTCTTTAATATGTTCTCTTTTATTTAGAATATAATGGTCATAAATTACCATTCCAAATAACAAGCATCTGTGACATTTTGTATAGTAACAAACCAACTTTTATAAGTCCCATTAAAAATAAGGTTAAAGAAAATTGACTTAAAAAGAGCCATTAGTTTTTGGAAAATAATTAAAAAAACATTGAGTAATTGCCAAGCTCAATTACAATGGGTGGATCTTAGTTACTTATGATTGTGAAAATAGAGCATTTTCAATTCTCTAACCAATTTCTCCATCTCAACCTAGTTTTTACTCACTCTATAAAAATAGTGCCCATTAATTATGTTTATGCCTCAA